>PVJA010037074.1:0-20649 GCA_004027025.1 Myocastor coypus
CATTCCTTTTTGCACAGTACCCATTCCCTTGATGTCTACAATGTCACCCTTTTTGTAGATTCGCATGTATGTGGCCAAAGGAACCACCCCATGTTTTCTAAAGGGCCTGGAGAACATATAACGGGTTCCCCTCCTCTTGCCCTTTGTGTTAGTCATTTTGACAAATTACTGGAAGATGGCGGTTCCGGCCGAAAGCGAGTTCATGTGTTTTTAGACTACAGATTGAATTTAGCAATGTACCAAGTGCTGAGGAAACGCAAGACATGTCCCATGGTCATGCTGAAATACTACAAATTTAAGCAGCATTTTCCAAACACAAGCATCCTTTGTTCAGTGCCTTTGGAGGACGGAAGCATTCTGTCTGATAATTAGGTCTAAACACTAAGTTTCCAGTTGAAACTTAAAGCTGGTGTGTCCACTGGCTCCCTGTCTCTCTTACTGCATGTCAGCCTTTGATGCACCGGAGAAAATGGCATGGAGTTGGGTGACAGGGCTCTCCCTGAAGGACAGAGCAGGGTTGTGGGGTAGTGGCTGCATATTGATGTCTTTGAAAAGAATTTGATTTCTCAATGAGAGAATGAGTGATGAGACAATGAGACACAGAGACAGAGATAGACAAAATGCTGAGTGGAAAGGAAAGAGAGTGCACATTCAGGAGAGGGGAGAGAGAGAGAGAGAGAGAGAGAGAGAGAGAGAGAGAGAGAGAATTGCTTCATTTTCTTCTGGAGGCAAACCCTAATATCTCATTGGGATGGGGTGAGAGTGGATGCAGGAAGCATTATTTAGATGATGATGAGACCAGGGAAAAAGGGAAGAAAATGGAGCTACTGATCATCGCATACTTTTAGGTAGAGAAATTCTGGCAGAGGGCAAGAGAAACACTATAAATTAGCAAGGTTAAGAGCCTTTTGGAAGCGAGGGCTTTTATTCTTCTGTAGTATGCATATTCTGGTTCAATCATTCTAAATGAAGTGTGCCTTTTCTGTCCTTGAAACCTTCTGGGGACAAAGCTCTAGAAGTACATCTCTATGGAATATTTTGAGATTTGAAAATGTAAGAACTTCACCGTATGGATAGCAAAACTGAGTCCATTAGCTAGCGCATGGACAGCCAGGAGAAACCCAACCAAGCTGTACTTAAAACTCTTCCTCAGTTAAGCACAGAGAGGGGCAGTAGACATATGGCCAGAAATATCTCAGCACAAGTGTCCAATGTCTAAGTAATAGGTATGCACATATTTCAGAAGTCCCCTGTTAAAGGGAGTCTTATTTTTGTGATGAACTCACATTGTAGCATTCAATTTAGAAGGGCAGAAAGCAGCTGGTGTGGTTCAGGTATAGTTTGAGCATGTCCCCAAAGGTTCATGTGTATGTTAGTCAGCTTTACTGTGGCAAAATTCTTGAAGAAATCACCTTAAAGTAGCTTATGGTCTTGGAAGTCTTCGTCCCTGGCTGCTTGGCCCCATTGTTTTATATCGGTGTTGGCCCAGGGCATCCTAGAAGCTGCATGTGCTGGAGCAGATCTGTCCACCTCTTCATGGCCAGGAAACAAGAGGAGAAAGGAAAATGAGCCCAGTGTTCCTTCAGAGTACTTCTCCAATATTTGGACTTCTTTTCACCAGGCTTCACCTTCTAAAGGTTCCATCACCTCAAGTGGCACCAAGGATTGGCACCCATGTCTTTAGCATGTGAGTCTTTGGGGGCCATTGAGGATTGAAACCATAGCAATGTGCTGGAAGCCAATAGTAACAGTATTGACAAGGGGAGGGTTTGTAAGATGCTTGGCTAGTGGAGCATGATTGGATCATGAGTACTCTATCCTCTGAAGGCAACTGCTACGGTCTTGCAGGACTGTGTTACTTTCCACAAGAATATATTGTTACAAAGGAGCAACTCTAGTCTCTCTCTCTGATACCTTTCTTCTTTGCTTGAATGTATATCCCTTCCATGCTTGGATGCTCTTCTCTCTATTTCTTTGCCATGTTGCATTGCAGCTAGGGGCTCTCACCAGGGATGGTGTTACACTGGTCTTCTCAGCCATCTGAATCAAACCAGATAAACTTTCTTTTTTTATAAGGTACTTAGCATTGAGTATCCTCTTATGGCAACATGAGCTGGACTAATGTAGTAGCATATGATTCTCAGTAGCAAAGTCCTTTCCTTTTTTTGGGAATGAATAAAAATGGTGACAATTTTCATCAACTTTTTCTTTCTTTTTTTTTTTTTTTGTCTTTTTGAGACAGGGTTTCAGGCTGGCCTTGAGCTCACTTTTGTAGTCCAGGCTGGTCTTGAACTTGCACTGATCCTCCTGCCTCAGACTCCCAAGTGGTAGGATTACAGGTGTGTGCCACACCATGCCTGGTCTGCCAACTTTTGAACCAAATGAGGGTAGTAACTGAAAGCTATTTTTTTCTGTGACTACCAGGAGATGTCAATTCAGATTGCATGAGGGTGTGGATGGCAATCCTCAGGCTTACCTGTCATATTTTCTGTCTTCTCTGTCACAGAAGGCTGTCCTGTGTTCACGCTGGGACCAACCAGGATGTCTGCTGCCCAGTGTCATGCCATGAGGTCTCCTGTCCAGTATTTTTCAATGTGAATTCCATATTTTGGGGAAAATAGTGGGAATGAATTCTCTTCTGCGCCAATCTCAGTCTCCTGCTGAGCCCACTTCTCCATGCTGTCTTTTGGAGATGTTTCCAACAACTCAAAAACAACGTGCATCATCAGCAAGTTCCAAAATGTTGGTGGTGGTTATCTTTAACTGCTACTTGGACCTGGAGTAGGATTCTGTCCACCTTGACCAGGTTCATCACTGTCCCTGTGCCTCTGGGAGCTGCTTCCAGTCTTACATATCTCCCTACTGTGCTACCATGCTAGTTTCTCCCTAGCCTGGCAAGTGCATCTCCCCGCTTCCAAATCACTAACGGGGTAATGGGATCTGACATTTAGATGAGGGGGTATTCTGCTGCAGTGGGCACTGCCTATGCACTCCATGTTGCCACTACATGTTGGGGTAAAACCTTACTCAGTTCCAAGAAAGGCAGCACAAACTGAAGATTCATCCATAATGATTTTGAACTCAACCTGTTTTACTGAGGGTGTGGGATAAGAGGAGGATCAAGAAGAAAATTAAAGACAAATTCCTTGCTTGTAGCAGGACCCTTAATAAAGGGAAGTCTGCAACAGTGGGTGTAGAAACACAGGCAATTGCATCTCCAGAATCCAGACCTCTAGCATGCAGAAGGGCGGCAGCAGCTACTGCTCTGTAAATGGAGAACTTGTTACTTTGAGTAGTGAAGAGCCCACAAATAACTAAACTTTACTTTGGATATGGATCTGATGAACATTTTAATACAAAAAATAATCATTATTTCCCTAGAGTTTATATTCCCATAACATTTTTATTAGCAGCCCCTCTTCTAAATAAAGCTCAGTGGATTGATTTTGTTGGGTTTTCTCATTTTAAATATTCCCTTAAATTATGACCATGGATGTAGCCCCATCATCACCACTGTTATTACTGTTATCAGATCAGCATCTCCATGGTTATATTTATGTAGCACTTAGAAAGCTCTCAACACAGTTCAGGTATATTACCTCATTCGTCCTCATAGGATCCTGCTCAGGCAGGGAGCGATTGCATTCCAATGGAACACTGAGGACAGACCTCTCTGTTCTGTGCCTCTGGGTGGAACTCTACCAGAGTGGCCAGAAGTCAGCCTCCTGTACTCGCGCTCTGTGTATTCCCCCTATCTTTACCCAGATCCAGGATAACTCACAGACACATGGAGGGTAGACACAGCTGAGCACTTGGCTCAGGGGGGCCAGAAGGGACTGATTATGGGGTGGAGCAGGGCAGGACCCTTGGGCATTGCCTTGATCATGTCACTCTCATGTGCCTTCTTGCCTTGTCTTGGCCTCAGGAAGTCAAAAATCCCAGAGAGTTTACATCATGGAAGAGTGAAAAAACACTGGCCTGGCAATCAGGAGATCTGGCTCTGCCATCTGTAAACTTTGCTTCTTGGGCTAGTCCCTTCATGTTTCTAAGAATTCGTTTCCTCCTTTATGAAAGAAGACGTCTTGGTACCTGATTCCTGGGCATTTGCAAGGATTGAATGTAATAAGTGCCTTGCCCTGTGCATAGACATACATATGCCATGAATACTTGCTCTATTTTCCTAAAATTTAACTTTTCTCTCCTGGAAGAACCTAATCTGTGTGTCCAGTATGTTTCTTTTTTTTTTTAATTTTTGTTTTAGGGAAGGGTCAGCTGGGTGTTCAGGGTCTCACTACTAGATTGAACTTGTAGTGATCTGCCTGTTTACTGTGTCCCAAGAGCTGGGATTATAGGTGCGCGCCATCACGCCCAGTCTCAATTGTCATCTCACCATGCCCTGGGTGTGGGGCAGGCACCAAAGGACTGGGGGTGCCTGCTTGCAGGTGCTTTAATTCATTGAGCTGTTTGGTCAGCCCTTGTCCAATATGATTTTTGAGAACTAAAAGGAAAAATAGAGAACAACATTTTGATATGTTTATCACTTTAATCATTGTCTATTCAGAAATAACATTTTCTTACCTGTATTGAATAAGAGCTAATGACCAGTACACAACATCTTTTGAAGCTTGCGTTGGGAATAATGCTGATGTGCAGAACAAATGGCCTGATCTATAGCTCCCTCTCTACCACTAAACAGATGGAAGCCCTGGAGAAAATAAATCACAAGCATCTCTAGGCCTCATTTTTCTGATCTGTAAGACAAAGAGCTTATAATACATGCTCTTGTCAATGCTGATAAGCTTCACAATTCTGTAATTTTACAAAAAGGATCTTTTAGAGAAAAGCCAAATACGTATGTAAGCATTGTTCTATCCATCTCTTGGCTTCTGTGTGCCATGTGGAGTGCCCTGGAGACCCAAGCACCTTGAGGGTAGTGTACAGGATGAACTGAGCCACTTCTGGGAGGCTAAGCCAGCAAATGCAGTCTGATGCGACTGCAGATGACTCCGATCAGCCCTGACTTGTGGAAGAACCCATTACCTTCTCCCCTTCTGCCTTCCATGCCTGATCATTTGTACTTGGGGAGGAGAGAAAGGCTCCTGGGCCTGGACTATTGGCTAAGCATCCGGATGGCAGGTTATGTAGCTGTGCACAAAACGTCAGCTGCTCTGAGGGTTGCTGAGGGGCTGGAACTGGGCTACCTGGTCACTCCACTGACCACAGCTCCTGGCCAAATCCATCTTGGGAAAGTACATCATTAGCCTCTTCATTGGGCCTGCTTTGTAGTGGATGCCTCATCTCCATAGACAAACCTCCTTGGATTTGCCCTCAGCAAGGGCCCCTCTGCTGTCAGCTCCTCTCCCTCATCCCAGAGGCAGAGAACTTTGGAAAAGCAATGATGAAGGCCTTTGCTCATGGAGGCTTCCCTGTATTCATATACACCAGAAGAACACAAAACACCAGGAAGATGTTCCCTTGAGTAATGCTAACTTGCTGTTATTGTAACAAAATACCTGAGATTATCTATTTACAAAAGGAAAGGTTTATTTTGACTCACAGTTTTGGAGGTTTCAGTTCATGGTTGGTGAGTCTATTTGCTTTGAGGATAAGTAAGGTAGTACATCATGGTGGGGAGCAGGTGGGGGAGTGGACTGTTCACCTCAGGGCCAGGCTGTGGAGGATGAGGAGAGGCTGGGCTCCAATATCCCACTCAAGGGCACCGTCCTGTGTGACTGGTTCTGCCTCTTAAGTGTTCTCCATCTGCCCAGCAGCACCATGGCCTATGGACACACCTTAACCCAGGCCCTTTGGGGAACACTTATCCAAACCATAGCAACCGTGTAGTATTTATTTATTTATTTATTTATTTATTTATTTATTTATTTATTTATTTATGTCTCATAAAAGTAAAGCAAAATAAAGTCTGAAAAATGCCCTTTGAGTTTAATTTAGCTGAGGACCTACAAGGATGACTCATGTTGCTGGGCGCTAAGGGGTGTGGCTCTGTACTTCCTGTCTAGGCTCCCAGGCCAGAGCAAGATAGATAACACCGGGAACCAGGATTGTGTGGCAGGTCATCAAGAGTGCTTTCATAAAGTCCCTAAATATTATGGGAGAACAACTCCAATCAGGAATGAGAGATTTGTCAAATCACTTATTAGGTGGTAGACAGGTTTTGATTTGTCTTAAATGATTAGAATAGTTGCAATAAAAGCACATCAGAGAGCATATAAAGGCAAAAAATAAAAAAGAAAGACATTTAGGATCAAAGGAGTAGTTCAAGGGAAGGCAGCAACACAAGAAAGACTTCTTTATTTACATTGCAGTCTGTCCTTGTTCACTCAAGGCACCAATATTTTATGTTAGATTTTTCCACTTTATTTATTTAAAAATTTTTTTTTTTTTTTTGTCTTTTTTCAGACAAGGTCTTGCTATGCAGTTCAGGCTGGCCTTGAGCTCACTTTTGTAGTTCAGGCTGGCCTTGAGCTCACTTTTGTAGCCCAGGCTGGTCTCAAACTCACACCAATCCTCCTGCCTCAGCCTCCCGAGTGCTGGGATTACAGGTGTGTGCCACCATGCCTGGCTCTACTTTATTTTTGCCAGGTCACACAGATTCTAAAATATATCTTCAACATAGTCAGGAAAATGATAATAATGGATAAAAGGTTTCCATTGATGTATGGTTGGAAACTTTAAATGTAGATACAATTTTATTTTATTTTTGTTATTTTTTTAATGTATGTGTTTGGTACAAAGCCTTGCTCTGCAGCTGAGATTCATAGTGATCTTCATATTTCAGCTGGGATTTTCCTGGCACTGGGATTACAGGCTTGTGTCACCATGTCTGGTTTTGGTGCCAGCTCAGTGGGCCCAGGCAGAGTCCTTGCACTTGCCAAGCAGGTCCTTAGACCACTGACTTATCTCCCTGGCCTTGTAAATATAATTTTAAAATTAATTCTGATACTCTTCCTCATATGACAGTTACACACTTTGAAGTACAGCTGGAAGGATCTTTTTTTTGACCTTGGTGTTGGCTATGCCCACAGCAGACATCACTAGTTGAACCAAGCAGGCCTCCCAGTGAGAGCTGGGAGTCTCCTCACAGTGCCCCCTGGTGTTTCAGGAAGCCAATGAATCAGTTGTATTACAGCAGCTAAATTCTATTTACTACTTTCTGTTTAAAGTCTTAAAACTTTACTACTATCTTAAATACTGAGTAGCATTTTTATGAAACCCAGAGACTGAGAGCAAGGAGAAATTTTATAACATCTAGTGCTATGAGAATCTCAAAATATAAATGGAAGTTGCTGATGGGGGTATGAGACCAGCATAAAGATATTTTCACTCTTTTCAGTGAGTCTTGCTGTGATTTAATGGTAAAAATATTAGGTTCAAAAAGACAGAAAATACGTGATAAAAATAATAAAATATACATAGAAACATAACCAGTGGCATATAAGTGTCAGTGGTTTTCAATCTGGATGTATATCCGAATCTCTGGCTTGTTTATAATATAGAGTCTTGGGCTTCATTTAAGATTAAATCAGAATTTCTGGACTTGAAGTCTTGAAATCATCATTTTTAACCAAACACTCTAGGTGATTCTTCTGAAGTATTCTTAGGACCAGACCACGATGCTATGTTTGATAACCAGAGACTTAAATAATAGGAGTGTTTTTGCCCTTGTCTTTAGTCTTTGGATGGTTGGCAAAAAATACATCATATTCATTTCTCATGGCTGAGCTATTTTATACTCCATGGTATTCAAGGTACCAAAAAGTAGCAGTCACTGGGAAATTGGATATGAAGTCACAATTTCCAGAGGGATTGGTCATTTAGATGAACGTTAGTCATTGTTTATGAAAATTCATCTTTAGAATGAATTTGGATTATAATGCACTTTTATCGTCCTTTGGGCTTAGTTTTTAAGAGCAATGGAGAGAGGAAAAAGCAGTTTATGTTGATCAGGAAGACAAACTGTCTTGAAATTTCTGGTTGTCTTAGGCCATTTTGTGCTGCTAAAATAGAATATCTGAGACTACGTAGTTTCTAAAGCACAAAAAATTATTTCTCATAGTTGTGGATGCTGTGATACTGAAGACCATAGCATTGGCCTCTGGTTTCTGGCAAAGGCCTGATTACTGAGCCCTTGCATGGTACAGGTCAGGGGGCAGTCAGGGACAAGCTCACACCCTCCTGTGGCAGAGGGTGTGAGTGAAGCCCCTCCAGCAAGACACACTGATAATAATCTATTTATCAGGGTGGAGTGCACAACCCAAGACTCCCCATCAGGCCACACCTCCCAACACTGTTATATCAGGTACTAGGTTTCAACATGGCAAGGCCAAAACATTCAGACTGTACTACTAGCTATGTGATCAGTGTCTGAGTTCATGTGACAGTCTGAAAATTATAGTCATAATAAATACCATAGATTGTACATCTATTATGTGCCAGGCACTTCACTATAACTACCCATGCATTGTCTAATGTAGTGCTTAAAATAGTCTTATGTAAAATTATTTCCAGAGGAGGAAATGTGGGCCACAAAATGTTAAATAACTTGCCTTGAATGACACAAGATATGAATGTGAGTCTTGAAGCTAAGGCTGTCTGACTCCAAAGTGGTCATTTTTATTTATTATGGTATAGCTTCTGTTTTCAAGACAGCCTTTGTTTTGTGATGTGGCTGGAATTCAGACTGAAAGCCATCATTTCTGTTGCAAACCTGTCTGGGAACCCCATTTGTTTGAGGGAAATTTATCAGATTGATTACTAGGCTTATTATTTGTCCAGTTTTGTATAAAGTCAGCTAAACTATATGAATGTTGACCGTGGGTCCCAAATTAATATTTTTGAAAAGTTAAAGGGATTTTCTTTATCACTATCACTAAACAAACAAACACAAAGGACCCACTGTGATCCTTAGGCATGTGGCTTCCCATGGGACAGGCTAGATGCTTTTCCTGTCACGTGTATCTTGGGAGGGGTAAATGGAGAACCTGTGTGCTGTTTAGTGTCATAATTGATCACCCACTGTAGGAAAGACCACTGATCAGTGGTACCTTGGTTTGGATCTTATGTGTCCCCTGAAGGCCCATGTCTTACAGCCCATTCAGAGCTGGTGGATGTTTAGGAAGTGGGGCCTTGGGAGGGTATTCAGATCATAGGAGTGTGTCCTCACAGGGTATAGTGGGCCTCCAGACTCTGCTTCTTCTTCTCTTTCATATCTTGGCCATGAATTAAGCAGTTTGTTTTCCTATTTATTCCCCTCCATGATGTTCTACCTTGCTACAGGCTCAAAGCAACAGTGTCAACTGATTATGGACCTTTTCTTTTTATAACTTGGCTCTTTGAGGTGTTTGTTACAGTAACAGAAAGTTTCTAAGGAAAGCTTTACTGCTCTTGTCCTTAGTTTCCATGCAGATTCATTGGATGAGAGGCCATAAAGTTCTCTCTAATGCCATGAATCTGGGAATATCAATCATGGATCTGGGAAAGAGACAAAGAGAGCTCTGACAAGGCACCATTGTCAAAGTTTTCACCAGTTTAGGATGGGCAGCCAGTACATAGACAACTGCAGAGACTAGTCTCCCAAGGTATTTATGGTCACCATGCCTCTGGCCTGCCGCCTTTCTAGTTCTAAAGTTATCAGATTCTTCCCTCTCAAGTGTCAGCCACAGTGTCCTATCCTTATATCCTTCAATATTTTTTTTGTTGGGGTACATTAAACTCTTAGCTCTTCCAAAAAAATTCAACACATAGCTTACTGCTCTTAGAAATGCTGATCACCCACCCTCTTCCAATGCTAGAGCTTCCTGGGATGGTTTGATGATAGTGTGACTCTAAAACCTGCAGAGATTTGAAGCTCCAGGAACTTGTTAAGCATCTCACCGAATCCTTTGTTTATATAATACCCCTAAAGAGAAAATGACTTAATTCAAGGACACCTAGTCAGTGACTCAAGGGGCTGACTGCAGGTTTTCAAATTTATACTTGTGAACATAATAACAGGACTTACCCCACAGAGCTAATGTGAAGCCATTTAAATGAGTTGCATGAACGGAAGACTCTGGCATAGTTCTTAGTATAAAAAGCTGTTTGATACAGGTTGTTCCCTCTCTGGAACTCAGATCTGCTTCTTGCCACAGTCATGTTCCCATATTAATCCTGCTAGGATGAACAGACCGTGTCACTCACTTAATCCCAGAGCAGCAACACATACAGGAGTAAACTGAGCTGCTCAAGTTGAGTCATTGCGCCAGGGATGAAACCTGATGTGGCTTGTGTTATGTCCTCAAAGAATGTCTGGGGTTGCTGCCCACTAGAGCCTAACCTTCCTGCCTCTTAAGTCAGCGCTCTTTCCATTATGCCATGCTGATTGACATGTGGGTGGGAGTGAGCCAGTTTCCAACATTATGAATATGACATAGTGACAGGCGCCTGAGAACGCATGGGGCCACCATCCCACTACTGTATATCTTGTCTGTCAGTGTAATTTCATTATCTAGCATTTATCAAGGCTACTTGGTGCTAGGAGCTTTGCCTACTGCTAAGATGAACATAAAAATGAATACGAAACAGACCCTGTCCTCAAGGAGCACTTAATTTGACAACAGAGACAGGCTTACCTATAAATAATTCAAATGGAAGGCAGATGGGAACCCACGACTACTTGGTAGACATGGTAAAGAAGGGCAGGGGTTGGGACCTCACCTGTGGTGTGGTGGGGGTGGTGGGACTAGGCAAGGATCTTCCCTTCATGTGTCCATGCAGCTGATGCCACAGGACAGCTGGGCAGAAGGACCCCACAAGGGCTCCGTTATCAGGAGGGAAAAAGGTTCCAGGCCTAACAGCCTCCTGGTCCTGACTGCAGAGACTGAGCTGGCCCACTGCCTTGCTCCAAGCCCCCATTTCTACAGCAGTTGTGAAATGGGAGAATATCTCCTTCTTCCTTGAGCTTCATGGGGCACATGGTCTAGACCCGCTCCAAGGCAGGGCTGCCCTCACCCATGCCGGCGTGCAAGAATCCGCATTCCACACAGAGAGCCTCCAAATGCTATTTTCCCCTCTATTTTAGTGGCAGAGAGAGGGGGTGGGGTTGAGCACAGTGTGGGGAGAAGAGGGGCTGTAAGGGGACCTTGTAGGTCAGAGCTTGACAAGGGGACTTGGGTCACCCAGGGAAAATATGGCCTTGCTCTCCACTGGCAGATTCCCAGCGCGGCTCTCACTGTTCCCCACCTGTTCCCCCCGCCCCCAACCCTGCTGTCCTTGCACGCACGGAACAGGGAGGCGATGATGAATTTCCCCTGAACGGCATTACAGACAGTCATAAATAATGCTTTGCTCTTTGGTGACGGCACTTTCCATTAGAGCGGCCTGTGCCAGGCTGTTGCTACCCCCAGTCTTCTGTTGGGGACTTGCAGTAAAATTTATCAGCGAGCTTTCTGCACCTAATAAATCATCCCCTCTGGGAGCCATCTGGCAGATAAGGCCAGAGAAGCCACATGCTCTGTAGAGGCGGAGTCAGGGGAGAGACCGCCCTAGCTGGGCGGCCCCAGACGCTGTGGAGGTGGACTTTCTCGCCACCCTTTCAGGTCTGTCAGCATCCTGGCCTTTGAGAATAGAGACCCTGAGGATTGTGGCTTTGCTAGCTTCTGGGACCCCACAGCTTCCCATCTTTGGGACAGACTCCAAATCACATGCTTCTCTTGCCTTCTGTCCTGCAGGTATACAGAAGGTCCTGGGGCTCTGACACCAGGGAAGACCTGGGGGCCCCCGGGGCCACCCATGGGCTGTGATGGGGTGCTCTAGAGACTTGGGTGTTGGTCAATCTGGAGATAATTTACCAGTGATAAGAAACTTCCAGGTGAATGAAAGAAATAAGGCACATGTGTTGGATCATCCCGGGAGGCACGGATGTGGGGATGGAATCCTAAACAGTTGGATAAATCTAGCCTCATTGTTCCCAGACTGGCAGGGGGTGGAGCTTATTCTATAGGCTTGACTTAATGATCTAGGGTTAATGAGACAGCCTAGGCCTGGAATCTCGTCCTGCACCTGTAACATGTGCTCTTTTTTTTTTTTTTTTTGTGGATCTTGGGATTGAACTCAGGCCCTTGTGCTTGCCAGGCAAGCCCTTATTCTGCTGAGCTATCTCCCCAGCCCCTTTGTGCTCTCGTTTTGGCTCTGCCCTTAGTGCCCTGTGCTTGATCAAGGACCTTTCTGAGTCTTTTTTTTCACTTGTAATACACAGTAATAAGCAAAGGCAAAGTATGTATTTTCCCATTTCTGTAATTTTTATGAAAATATTTTACTGTTGCTGCTAGATTATTGTCTATTTTTTTTTTTTTTTTTTTTCTTGCTTTGGAAATACAGGAAGCTGGATGGGGGTAAATTTCATCAGAAATTTCTTGTCCTGTGCTATTGAGCCACTTGTCACTTAAGGTCAGCCTGTTTAAATTGTGTGTGGGGAACCAGGCCGCCAGAGCCTGGGCTCCCTGAGATCTTTCCTGGGGCCCCCTCTTCATGGGGCAACTATCATGTGGCCTCTGATTGCTGTGGACACATCCCAGGGAAACATTAAATGGAGTGTCCTGAAGAGGCTTAGCTTAGCTATGCATTTAATTTGACAATAATTGAAATTTGCCAACAAAGATTTGCATGTAATCTGTGATTTCGTTTTTCAGTTAAAATCTCTTTTTTCTTATTGCTGGAAAGTGCTTGGCTGTTTTCCCCCTCACGGTGATTGGCAAATACTAATCCCCCATATCTTTGAGGGGATGGGCGTAGGGCAAAGAAGTGAAGACTGCGGCTGGGGGGAGACTACACAGGGCTGCCCAGATGGACAGTGCTGGGGCAAGGCTGACGATGCAAAGAAGGTGGCGTCTGGAAGAGAGCCCCAGCTGGGGAGCTGTGGGTCTCAGTTTCCAGAGGGCAGCCAAAGGTTAGGGGATTCAACTTTTAGAGCGGGAAGTGCCAATCAGCTCTCAAGGCCAACACAGGCAAGCAACAGGAAGCTGGAAGCAAGGTATTCAAGTCAGGTGCTGGGAGCTGGAGTGCGGCTGGTGGAAGCGAGAATATTGTCTTATCTTTTGCCTCTTCCCACTGGGTGAGCGTGGCCTTCAATACACACCAGCAGCCCCACAGTTCCCAGAGGGACAGCAACAGGAGGCCCTGTTACAAGGATTGCTGGGACAGTGCCGGGAAGACAAGAATCCCAGGCTGCAGAAGCCTGGAGAGTTCAGGGTGTGGATCTAGACAAGCCATGCTGGTTCTCAGGGATAGACTGTTCCTTTCTTGGCTTGGTGGCTTTGGATTGTGACAATTTCTCAGAGCCCCAGTTTCTATGATTATCCAATGGTGCAAAAATAATCCAGACCTGGGCAGGATCTGGGAGAAGCTGGCTGCAGTGATCTGAGTATTTGTGTCCCCTCTACATTCATATGTTGTGACCTAATCCTGCGGCAATAGGATGAAGAGCAGGGGTATTTGGGAGGAGGCTGAGGTGAGTGCCTCCTTAACAGAGGCATGGGGGGGAGTCCTTCTGCCCCCTTTGCTGCATGAGGACTCAGTGAGAAGGCAGCACACGTGAAGCAGACAAGCCAACCCTGCCTTCCTCTCGGCTTTCCTGGCCTTCAGAACCATAAGCAATGCACTTCTGTTGTTTGTATGCTTCTCAGACCTAAGGTATTTCACTATAGCAGCTGGCACAGGGCAGAAGCATCAGCACACTGGTCAGTGTGAGTCCTGAGGGCATGGCTATACCTTCACCCTTTCTAATGCATTGTGGGGCACATAGTAAGAATTCAGTAAACTGTTGTGAGGGAAAATAGGTCTGGTAGAACCATGGGAGTGGAAGAGCAGGCTGCCATGTGTAATGTCCCGCTTTTTGCTCCTCTTACAGTGTTTGTACTTGTGAAAATGTGACAAAATGTTCAACCTAAGGAGGGGTTGAGCCCTGGTTGGGTGAATATCCAGGTGAAGGTTCCAGGTTGTGTTTTGACTTAGGGCTTCTCTGGGAGTCTGGATCTCTGTGGGATTTTACTCTTGACACCCCAACCCCCAACAGATTTCATCTGGAAGATGGGCCTGACACCCTCTCTCAGTGGTTGCTGGGAGACCATTCCCTATCAGGCCACCGATTCCACCAGGGTGAGATAAGCACAGAGAGTTCTTGCCAGAGAGCCAGGGAAGGGCTGGCCAGAGGCAGCTCATCTCCTGCAGCCAGGCTGGAGGAGGTGACTTAGGACATTTTAAAGAATCTATTGTTGATTCCAGCCACAGTAGACACCACTCAGTTGCCCAGCTGCCGGCAGAGCAGGGGTCCCTCTCTCCACCACTGTGAACCCTTTTTTGTCTGGTTTCTTTCAAGTAGAGATAATTCCTGCTACCTGGGCAGACAGTTGAACTGTTTTCATTTTTTTCTAAAATTCAGTAATAAATCTGCCAACCCTGCAGGGCTCGAGCCAAGGGCTTTGCTTGCTGCAACTACACAGAGGTCTCATAAAAGTACTGTAAAATGAAAGAGAAAAATGCATATTTCACACTTTGTCTGCTCTGGGTTATGGTGATTCTCTACTCATCCCCATTACAAGCAGCTGACCTTTCCTCAGAGTTCAAGTGCCCTCTGTCTGGCAAGCAAGACGGTGTCTCTCTGAGTCATTCCCCTCTGATGTCCCCTGTGTCCCAGGCCCACATTTTACCAGAGAGGAGGCAGAGGCTGTTGGTATCAGTCTGCTACCCATGCAGTTTAGTGCTTTCCAGAGGGGACGTGGCATGAAAGACCACAGCACACACAAGATGCTCACACATGTTGAAGATGCTTCTACCCCATCACTAAAGGTCACCAGAACTACCTGGTCTCTTCTATGCAAATTTACGTAGAATGAGATGTAGGCTGTCCTTTCACTTAAGGCCATCCTGTTCCTTACAATTTTGGTTGAATCTCAACATTTTTTGGCTGCTTAATATCAAAGGGAAACAAACTACCTTCCCCAGTGTATTAGCCTGTGTTTCCCTACACAAGCCTACATAACAGTCCAAATGGTATCTTACCAAATATGCCATCTTTGCTTCTATTATTCAGCCCCCTCCCAGTTCTCCACACTGAATCTGCTGATCTCTGTGTCTTAGTTACTTTTTACTCATTCCTGGGATAAATACCCAACACTCAAAATGAAGGAAGGAAAGGTTTATTTAGCTCAAAGTTTGTGGAGGTTTCAGTCCATATTCGGCTGGCCCAAGGCTGAGTGGATCAGGGTGGAGAGCATCCAGTTCATGGTGGCACAACAGCAACAAATTGGTGGCAGAGGCAGCCAACCAATCAGGGTAGCAGAGCAACAGTGTAAGTCTGTCTCTCTTTAAATTCCATCAGGTTCTCTGCCTTAGCCTATCTACCTCAGGCCACACCTATAATTCCCATCAGTATTCAGACCCATAATCTCAATCTCATCAGTACTAAAACACAAAATCCCAGTGACTCATGAGTCAAGTCGCAATCTATAGAAATCCACGCCCCATGATTGCATGAGGCTTTGGGGGGACAATGAGGCATAAACCATAATGCTCTGTTCTGCTGAGTTGTCTTACTCTCAAGGCTCACTTCTGTCTTGAGGGCTTTCTGAATTGCCCCAGCCCATAATGCTTTCTTGTGGCTTAGAAGTTAATCAACATTTATAGCCTGTATCTCTCTTTGCCTTGCCACCAAGTCAAATGCTACTTTTTTTTTTTTTGACTTTATAGCTGTTTTTGCTTTTATTTAAGCACCATTTTCTTATTTAATGTTTCTTATGCCTCAATTAGTCTCTAAGGTCTTGTATATCTCTATCACTTACAGTGCCGTGTCAAGCACACAGTGTCACATTTAGCAAACAGAAAGTATTTAGTGAATGTAAAAAAAAAAAAAAAAAAAAAAAAAAAAAATTCCCACTTGGGGTGTGAATATGACCTGATTGTTGGTTGGAGGAGTGAGACAGTCCCTACCTGTGAGGCCCATGACAGCAGTGACTGTGGATGCTGCTTGTGTTTCTGCTTACTTGGGTGCAGTGGGACAGGGGCAGCTGCTGAGGACCAGCCACAGCCCAGCACACGCAGGGTAGCCCCAGGCCCCCTTGTCTGTGATACGCGGACTGTGCAGGCTTGCACAGCAGTGAGAGAACCCAGCACGCCTCGCTGCACCCCTCCTTCTGTACCCTTCTGCTTCCTTCTCCACCCCTGAGCTCCCCACCCCCAAGCAGCCTGTACTTCATTTAGAGAAGGGAATTAGAAATCCAATTTTCCTTCTGACTGCGGAGCACACGCCACCTGCCATCTTGTCTTGCCTCTGCTTTGCGCTTCCTACCTCAAGGCCACTTTATGGATTTGTTTGATTTGTGCTTGTGGTTTGTAGCTGTCACTGATTTCTTTGTTGTTGTTGTTGCTGCTGCTGCTACCGTTTTCCTTGCAGCTCGATTTTTAGCTGAGTGTTTGGGTAGTAAATATGGTTTACACCAACTCTGCTGGAAATAATGGCATTTATGTGCTGAAGTTATTTCCAAAACCTGTGATATGTGTATACAAATAGATCCACGGCAGGGCCTGCAGACTGGGGAGAACGCAGACTCCATAAAGCCTTAAGATGGAACATAAACAGGTGTCTGCAAACGGGGCTGGGCCAGGCAGTACGGGGGGGGGGGGACTACTGCCTCCCCCTGCCCCCAACGTGCACTCTAAACTTAAGTTCTGCCATAAATACCTTGCTTACTGCTGGGGAGTAGGAGATAACTTTGTGCTCTCATGTACCTACTAAGAGTTCTCTGGTATTCTTTGGGGCTTCTCATAAGCTTTTTGCTTTTCTATTTGTTCATCGTCAGTGATGTTAAATCTTAATTGCTCTGGATCCGGAATGGAAAGAAAGGTGCCAAGAAGCTATAGGATTGGCCTATAAAACTGGTGGGCCTTGTTATTTCCAAATGGCTGCAGTGTGGGGAATCTTTGGCACATTGGACAAATCCAACCATAGGGAGCAATGCCCCCTAAATTCCACTCTGACCACCTATGAATCCTAATCTAGGGCAGCAAGCAGAGGCAGAGAGCTCCTGGATGGAAAGCCAGGTTGCCTTTAAAGATGTACCCTGGGGTTCTAAAGCTAGGAAGCGTGGGGTTTCTTCAGGCCTGCCTTCTTGACCACCCCTTGCTTCTTTCCCTACCGGGGAAAGCCCAAGAAATCTGACCACGCTGAGGAAGTGGGGCCTGCAGCACCACCCCAGGTGACGGCCTCCTTTATCAGGAGGTCAAGCATGATGTCAAAGACATCTCAGCTCTCTGTGTAGAAGGCACTTGACAAAGGCATAGGAAGGGTGTTTCGATTGTTCTCCAACTTGTAAATGCCAAGCAGAAATCTTGTTGTAGTTCCTAAATGCCACATTTCGGCGTGTTTATTGTTTCCCCCCCGCCTAACGGGGAAAGATAGTGAATGGACTAATAATTCAGGAGCTGAGAACATGTTTATTTGATTTTTAGAGCTTTAGCAAATACAGTGTGTACAAAACCCAGTGCCAACAGCATGCATAATTCCTCCAGGAATGGGGCTGATAGAAACACAAAGCTTGCATGCTTCAAAACTGTAACCAATATTTACACATCTGAGTGACTAATTCTCCACTCTGAGCAGGAGAACAATAGGCATAATAGTCAGGTACATTAATGCAGGGCATGCTCGTCTGGTGACTTGGATATTTGACACATAAACAAAGTTGGAGGGTGGTGGAGGGGGAGGCATGGAAGCTTTTTATCTACCTGCGTAACTGTGCACCAAACAGCAGGTTACAAACGCACTCAGAAAATGCTGACCCAATGCTGTTCTTGTAGCTCATATGCAGGATTGGCACATGATTTGCAGCGCTGCGGGAGTTCTGTAGCTGACCTCATTAGCGGCGCGTTTCCTGGCTTGTTAGCATCATATTTGTATAATTTACAGCACCTTCGTTTTTATGGAATGTGTTTCTTGTAGAGTGTAATGGCAGCAATATATTTAACCTATCGTGTTTAGGAATGCTTTTGCTGGAGGCAGCCTGTAGATATAAAGGAGACATTTTCTCCTCTCCTGCAAGGGCCTTTTTCTCATTCTGGCTTGCTTGGCTGCTCTGTGTGTGTGTGTGTGTGTGTGTGTGTGTGTGTGTGTGTTCATTCACATATGTGTGTGTATGCTTATGAGTGTATGCACATATGTGTCCCAGTGCCTGAAAAACACCAAAAGGCCCTGGAGGTGTGACTCTTGCTTGGCTCTGGAGAAGCTACTTGCTAGGCCACCTCCAAGGTGTGTCTTTGGATGGGACAACTTTACAGGCATAGGTGCTTTGCTTTGAGAGGATGAATTTGCAAGATGAGAAGGGCAGCCAGGCAAGATAGACTTTTTTTTTTTTAAAGTGTGTTGATGTAAGCAGGGGTGGTAGGAAGATGCTGATCAATAAATTGGTGTACTAAGATGAGTTTTCAAGTCTCAACGACCTCCTGGGAGATTTTGTGCACAACAATGGGATGGAAAAATGTGAATTCAATGCCATTTGGGGACAGATTGCACCCTAAATACATTATTGTCTCAGAAATAAATAGAATCTATGGGATGTGTGCATTCTTTTCCTGTCTGAGCTGGGTAGGCATGGCCGGAGCAAATATTTAGAGGGGACCCTATCTTATTGTGTAGGTCTCCAGGGAAACCTTGGTTCTGGGGTCAAGAGGTCTGCTTCTGGCCTCTGCTGAAAGCTGTGGCCACATGGCCTTGAGAAAATCAGTCACTGTTCTCAGTCATGGTCTCAGGGACTAGACTGGGCAGTGTCTCTGTAAGATCTAGAGCTTCTGTGCTCTGGGTCCTCCTTTTCACAAAGGCAGACAAGGACTGAAGGCTAGCTTCATACCAATCATGTTATCAGAGCTCTGTTCTTGTGTGTTACATGTAGTGACCCAGAACAGAGAAACATAGCTCTCCAGAAACTGTCAGTGTATCTCAGTTCCATTTTTTGACAGGGGGCAAAGAGGGTGAATAGACTCATAATTCAGAAACCAAGGACACGGCAGGGTGATTTTCAGAGTTTAAGTGGAAACTGGTGCCAGAGCACGGATAGCTGCATATTTCCTTCCCAGAATCACTTCTGACCTCAATGAGAAACTCACACCAAGGGCAAGATAAATAGGGAGACTCTGGGCTTTGTCAACTCACTATAGTGATAAGAAATGAAATAAATCTATTAAAATGACCTGAGGCACAGGGACAAGTGTTCTCGAACTGGCTTTGTAGGTTGTGGTTCTTCATACCTTCCCTCCACGTACAGCTTTAGAAATTTCAAGAATTTTCTGGTAACTTTTTTTCCGCCAACAGTGACATCGCTTTTCGTTTCTTTGAAAAAATCTGAGTACTTGATTTTAAATATTAATATAGCTGCCCCTCAGTGTCCACAGAGGCTTGGTTCTAGTCTCCATGCCCCCAAGATACCAGGGTCTGTAGATGCTCAAGTCCCTTATATAAAAGGGCACAGAATATGACCGGTGTCCCTCCTTCTGTACCCTTTAAACTATCTTTAGCTGACTTACAATACTGAACTAGTGCAAATCCTATGTAAATTGTTGTTATAATATGTTGTTTAAGGACAGGAAAATCAGTCCGTTCAAGTTTAGTACAGATTATTTTCTTCCCCTCTGAATAATTTTAGTGCATAGTTGGTTGAACTTGTGGTTGTAGAACTCGGGAATACAGAGGGTCTCCTATATGTCCTTAAAACTAAAGAGGCTAGGATCTATGGTAATTGTTCAAAATTCTAAGTTTGTTTGTTTAAAATTGAAATGCAAGTTTGCTTTTGAAGTTTATGTGTAATAGAGTTTCTATATATTGGAAGGTGTTAAGTGGTGAATCATTTTGTTAAAAAACATAAATGCTTTGTAAAGCCTCTGGTTTCAACTTAAGTGAATCCTGGAATATTTGTTGAACATCTATTAAGCCCTGGTGCTTCAGATAAAACTTGTATTAACTTCTTGCCCTCAGGGGCCCTTTTCTAAATTTTGAATGGTGATTTGTACATATTTTATGCAGCATGTTAGCATATCATTCACTAACTGGGCTGACCTCTGTGAACATCACCAGGCTTATCTCTTGCTCCTCTGACAGTGGTCCCCTTCATCCTGGTGATTGCCTACTGTGACATCTTGGGCTTATGGTGCCTCTTAACACAGGCCGTGCTGTCTCTTGGTTCTGGTCTTTCAAACCTACGAGCATCTTCCTGCCTCCCACCTTTGCTTGCCTAAGTACTATTTGTCTTCTGGAGAGCTGAGCTCCGGGATGAGTTTCTCAGTGAGGCCTTATTCCTTCTGCTATGCCTACTCTGTGTTCTGTGCTCCTACTACAAACACCTTGTAATTCATCTTTATAAGCACTGGTCAATAATTAAGTGGCTAAGATCTTTGTTACTATATTGTAAGCTTCAAATAGCAAGCTGGTGGGACTGGCGGGATGGCTCAGTGGTCTAAAGTGCCTGCTTGGGAAAGCTTGGGTGGCTTCAGGGACCTCAGTTCGATCCCCAGCGCCACATGCTGCACCAGCCCTGCCCTCAGGGCGGGTTGAGCCAGCCATAAAAAAAAAAAAAAAAAAAAAAAAAAAAAAAAAAAAAAAAAAAAAAA
>PVJA010037075.1:0-20567 GCA_004027025.1 Myocastor coypus
TAGGAGGCTTAGATTCAATAGCCTCCAACATCACAAGCTTCACTGGTGGCCACTGCAATTGCAAAACATTTGACTATATATGTATCTGCTTCCTCTTAGTCCAAAGAGAAGTACATTCTTTTCCTTTTTTTTTTTTTCTAAGCAACATCAATAGGGAAGTGGGTCATGCCCACACACTGTACTCTATAGAATGATTGTGAGGACAATATGCAATATGTCAACTTTCAAAGAAAAGAAAGGGGAAAAGAAAAAAAAAGTAATGTTGATTTAGAAAGGTTAATATTTAATTGTTTGATCAATCTTATATGCCTATATGTATTAATCTAAACTGATCTGATGATGAAAATATGTAATATAACCATTGTTAAATTTAAACAATAAAAATTTGAAACTAAAAAAAAAAAAAACAAAAGGAAAGCTTAGGCGGGTTCAGGGACGGTAGTTTGATCCCCGGCACCACATGCTGTGCCAGCCCTGCCCTCAGGGCAGGCTGAGCCGACCATAAAAACAAATAAATAAACAAACAAAAAGTTCTGAAACAAGAACAAAAAATAAAAAATTCTTTTTAAAAATGCTTAAAAAAGAATAAATAAATATTGCACATGTGAATTTAAAGAAAATTTTGAAAAGAGTTTCTATTTAAATGGAGTTAATAATAAAAAAAGGTCAAGTTTTGTTTCCATCACTAGAGTTAAGTAAACATTCTTAGATATTTCCAGCAGAAGAGGACAAATAAAAACCATATAGGAAATCTTTTATCTTTCTGTGGGGAGTCAAAAGAAAATATACATGGACTTTTTAAAAAATGTCCTAAGCACAGGAGAGGCTAAAAACAGAAGGATCCCTATGAGTCTGCACTGTGTAGTGAGACCCTGTACCATATACGTAAGTGGGAAAGATGAAAGAAAGAAAGAAAGAAAGAAAGAAAGAAAGAAAGAAAGAAAGAAAGAAAATGCTTAAGGTCTTGAGTTTGATCCCCAGTATCAAAAAAAACAAACAAACAAACCAAAAAAAACAGCACTCCTGTAGACATGTTCCTGAATTTCTGACAGAAGGGACTAAATGGTTATCTTCTGACTCAACCTTCCTCCCCTCACACTGGACTGCAATGCTCATGAGTGACCAAGTATGGCTGCTACTTGTTCTCTCTTCCTGTGTTAGCAACAGACTGCAAGTGGAAAGGAAAAGGATGAGTAAGTGAAGGATTGTCTGGTGCCATTAGATGGATACATTCTGTATCTTTCCATTTATAGAAATTTAGAATCTACCTTGAAGGTTCACTGAGGAAGAGAGTTTTCAACTTCTATTGTAAAGAAATTTTAAGTAACAGAGGTAGGTGACTATTACAAATTTATTTATACTCTCTCCCCAATTCCTATGTTGAAGTTCTAAATTACAGTACTTCGCAATGTGGTAGTTAGTATATGAAGATAGGATCTCTAAAGAGTTTGTCAAGAAAAGAATGAGATCATTATGATGAAACCTAATCAGTAGAATTGGTGTCCTCATAAAAAGAAGGGATGAGGATACAAACTCACAGAGAGGCAAGACCATGTGAAAACACAGGGAGAAGTCACCGTCATATAGGTTAACAAAAGTAGCCTCACAAGAAACCAGCCCTGCTGACACTTGGTCTGGACTTCTAGTCTTGGGCTTGTGAAATCATAAATATTGTTTTGGTAACTGTCATCTTTTGTTAAGGCAGTCCTATAAATTAATAAAATAAAACTAAAATTCTAAAAGAAATGCCTACTGATTCCATATGTTATACACAACATGAGACACTGATAATGGTGTGAATTTTATTATCACTGTTCCAAGATACCCTGTAATACAATTGGAGAGATGCAAAGAATTAAGAAGAATCTAGCATCAAATGAAATAAACAAGAATAAACAACCTTCTATAGCATACAGAAAGAGAGTCTGTTGAAATAGCATAAACATTAGTGTGTATTCTATTGCTGTAACTAAATGCTTGAATCTGTGTAATTCATATACAAGACAGCTTCCTTAGCTCTAGTTTATTTATTGCATGACCCTGGATCCTGGAACATCTAAGAGAATGGCACTTCCATCGACACAATATTCGGTCTGAGTCTTCTTGCTGGGCCATGGTATAGTAGAGGGTTTAGATACATAGCAACAAGATAGAATGAGCTTTCCCAGAGTATTTTGATTTTACAACCTTAAGTTTCCTTAACCTACCGCTCTACAAATGGCTTACCCTATTATGCTAACAGTCCCTGTCAGGACTCAGTCTCCTTTGCAAATCCCACCTTCAGTTTGGTTAGCCTATGATTTAGGGACAGTCTCAGTTTCTTTTCTCATTGCTGAGAAAAATAGTTGATATGCAAAGTGAGAGAAAAGAAGGTTTAGTTAGCTCATAATCTGTAGAGTTTTCAGTCCATAATTGGCTGGTTCCAAGACAGAGTGGCATGGTAGGCAGGCATGTCAAGGAGAACTAGTCTCTGGTGGGAAGAAGGCAGTAAGAGATGGACACAGCTCTTTGTATGCCTTATATCTTATCTTATCCTTAGTACTTAGGGTAGGTAGAACTCAAATTCTAAATCCTACTGCCTGTGAACTTAGCATTGTGCAGTGAATCAGTTTAAGTGTCACACAGTCTACATCAGGCCACTGCTGAAAAAAGCTCTTTTTATGACCATAAGAGATTCTGGAAAGACACCTGGACACAAGCTGTAACATTTCACACCTGGACTCTCAAAGGGGTGCATCCCTTTATTCCAAAGACATTTAGTCTATCTCCAAGAGTTACCAAAGTCATAACAGTGTCATCATTGCTGAAAAGTACAAGTCCTGAGTATCCTCTGAAATTTATGTGAACTCTTAGTTGTGAACACTGTTCAAATGAAAAGGAGTTAAATATTTCCAACATTTGATGGCACAGAATAGAAATTTCTATTCCAAAAGATATAAACAGTGAAATACAAAAAAAAAATCTAGAAGCAAACATTAATATGTATAGTTTTATGTGCAGCATCCCTGGAAATCTGCAGCATTATGTTATCTGCAAAGAGCTTGGATAGCTCCCCCTCTACAGCACTCTCAGTGGTTGTAGCACCCGTGGGTTTTCTCTGAGACTGGTTCTGATTGCTTGTGGTTTCCTCAAGAAGCAACTTTCCTGACTTCTCCAAACTTCTGGGGTGTCCACTGCACCTTTGGCTTCATGCTCAAAGCTACACACACTGCAGTATAAGGGGCCAATGGAGAGGGCAGAAGCTTCTCTGACCCTGCAACTCTTTTTTTTTCTTTTTGAGGCAGGGTCTTGCTATGCAGTTCAGGCTGGCCTTGAACTCTCTTTTGTAGCCCAGGCTGGCCTGGAACTCGCATCAATCCTCCTGCCTCAGCCTCCAGAGTGCTGGGCTTACAGGCATGCACCACCACGCCCGGCAGACCCTGCAACTCTTGCATTCTGCATGTACTTGAAACCAGCACTATGTGGATGATGCTAAGATTTGACATCAGCTGGACTAGTAGCTGAGCTTTATTTTCTCTTGCCTGCAGAGACCGAGTGTGTAAGAACCAAATGCTAAGTTGTAACTTTCTTAGGCTTCCACCATTCTGGAACTTGATGCTCTTGGCTCTTTTCTCAAAGTGCCTTCTCAAAGTGCTTCATCTTTGCAACTCTGAGAGTGCAGAGACTGACATCGTATTGGTTCTTATAATGCCTCAGGCCATCTTTTCTATTGTTTTCATCTGAAATACTTGCCTTTTCTTCATAGTCTCTTCAGTGACCAATTTCTCTGCTTTTTCCATCCTGGCCGGCAACAACTTTACTAGAGCTTAATTTTTGGCCAAACTCACAATGTTTTAAATCGCTCTGCTGGGACCTTGGCTCTTGATTCTCAACGTAAATGTGGCTAACAGCCCTGACATTAGCCGTGCCATAGCCACAAACTTTTACTGCCCTGAAATTTCTTTTTCCAGATTAATTGGTCTATTCTTAACCTCAGTCTCAGGCAAAGCCTCTAGATATGAGCAAAATGCAGACACATTTTCTACCACACTATAAATATATAATGCATGTTGTCCAGCAATCAGTCTAGTCCTTCTTTCCTGCAGAAACCTCTCAATTTGGTGTTTACCAAAAGAGCATCTATCAGGATTCTGGTCTTCTGAGCTATGACCAGAATCTCCCTCTAAGTGCAGCCTCAGGCACACCTGTTCTACTGTTGCAGCCAGCATCAGCATTTCTACACTTTTTCTAACTCTTCCTCTTCCACAAGCCAGATACAGAGGCTCCTAAACCACATAGGTACAGTCGCAGTAATGATGCTGCTTCTCTGATGCAAAAATTCATTTTTTAAATTTTTTTGAGGCAGAGTTTCATCATAACGTTGAGACTGGCCTAGAGCTCACTGTTGAGCCCAGGTGGACCTCAAATTCACAATGATTTCACTGCCTCAACCTCCTGAGTATTGGGATTGCTGGCCTGCTTCACAATGCCTGGTTCTGGCACCAAATTCTTCTATTATTCTCACTGCTGAGACAAAATACTTATCACCCAAAATTAAAGGAAGCAGTGTTATTTAGTTCACAGTTTGTGATGGTTTGAGTCTATAATTGTCTGGTTCCAAGGCAAGATGGTAGACAGGCATCCCAGAGAAGAAACAGTTTCTGGTGAGCAGAAATCAGAAAAAATTAAGGGACATCTGTAGCTCTTTCTATGAATTATAACTTATCCAGCCTACTCAGGATGGGCTGGACTCATACCATTAATCCTAATATCCTTAATAGTAATATTGCACCATGAATCAATCTAAGCATTACACGCTGTAGACCCAGCCACCTCTGAAAAAATGACACCTATGATTGTGTGAGGCTTTAGAGAACATGTAGACATGAGCAATAAAGGGAGCAAGTTTCCAGCTTTTGATTCTAGGGAACAGACACTGAAATTCAAAGCGAAATGTAGATGTAAAGTTAAATTATGGAACCAGACACATGGTTATTTGCTACTAGTATTTCATGTTACTACCTGTAACATTTCTTAAGAAGCAAGGCATGTCTATCCTGACTTCTGTTTAGCTCTACCCTAATATTCATGTGTGCAAAGACCTCATTTCAGACTTTAATAATCCAGTTTATTTCTGTAGTTTGAGGGTTTATTTTCTGTGTCCTTTATTTAGAATGTATTCTTAGTAGTTTTTAAGTCTAACTCCCTTTAAGCAAGACTGGGGTTAGACTAGTACACATTTCAGAAAGGTGGTCCTCATTCACTTCTACTTTCCCGAGTGTCTTAGTTACTTTTCTCTCGTTGCTGGGACAAATACCCGACACTCAAAATGAAGGAAGGAAAGGTTTATTTAGCTCACAGTTACTGAAGGTTTCAATCATATTCGGCTGGTCCAAGGCTGAGTGGAACAGGGCAGAGAGCATCCAGTTCATGGTGGCGGAACAGCAACAATCGCAACAGAGGAAATTGGCCAGCCAGGGCAGCAGAGAGCAACAGGGCTAGTCTGTCTCTCTTTATATTACTTTCACAGCCCGGCAGGATGGCTCAGTGGTCTAAAGCACCTGCTTAGGAAAGCTTAGGCGGCTGCAGGGACCGAGGTTTGATCCCTGGCACCACATGCTGTGCCAGCCCTGCCCTCAGGGCAGGGTGAGCCGGCCATAGAAACAAACAAACAAACAAAAGGTTCTGAAACAAGATAGATAGATAGATAGATAGATAGATAGATAGATAGATAGATAAATAGATAGATTAACTTTCAGGCTCTCCGCCTCAACCTATCTGCCTTAGGCTACACCCATAATCCCAGAAGCAATCAGAAGCAAAATCCCATCAATATTAAAACACATAATCCCAGTGACTCATGAGTCAAGTCTCAATCTATAGAAGTCCCCGCCCCATGACTGCATAAGGTTTTGTGGGGACAACTAGACATAAACCATAACATCAAGCAAATAGCAGGCTGGCTAACAACCTGAAAGCTTTTTCAGTGCAGAAATCCTGTAATTCTTTCTCATAAAAATATTCAATATGTGTAATCACATTATATGCTGAATATTTTAAAAAATTATTATAGTTTGAGATATGTTGCTTTGAATCCTGAAATCCCCCACCTTTGAACAACCTTCCCCATTGCTGTTGTCACCCTTGGACCCAGTTCTGGAAGTGTTTCTGTGAGTGCACTTACAAGAGGTGATCAAAGACATGGTGAATGTCACTGTCGTGTGGCTTGTAATGGAAACACAACCCATGAAGGCAAAATATCATGCCCTCATACACCTTAGTCACCCTATCTGGCACCATGTGACTACTGGCTTTAGCCTAAAGTCAAAATGACCATAAAAAGAAAAATTTTTGAAATTATTTAGGACATTGGGGTAGCCATAGCTACTCTATTAAAATTTTGAAAATCAAAGCAAAAAAGTTGCCTTTGCAAAATACTAATGAATTCATGGTGTTACATTTTTACTCATTCCAAGTGTTATTAATTTATATTTTTCTTATGTTTTGACTGCAGTTTTACAAATGTTATTTAGTATTTCAAGGAATAATCTCTTGAATCATTGGTTTTTTCTATCACTAATTTTATGGATTAATTTCAATTTACCATAATTTTATTCCTTCTGTACCCACTTTCAAATTTGCTTTTAATATTTCAGTTTATATGTGAAATCCCAGTGTATTGATTTTTAAATTCCTCCTCTTTTGAAAGGTAAGTTATTAAAGCTCAAATTTAATCTCCTGAGATTTCTTTGGCTTTTAACTGATGTCCTTCATCTGCACGAGAATCTGAACTAGGAAGCCACATTTCCTTCAGATTTGACTTCTTCATGCACCCCTCTTGGCTGTGACTCTTGGGTTTTTCTTGTGTATCATAATCTTAATCATTTTTTGTGTCATTCTCATCAGATGTATTGTAGAACATCCTCAGCTCATATTTGCTTTGTTGTTTTGTTTTGTTTGTAATAGTTAGTTGGAGGTCACAGGCTCTGGAAATGAAGACATTGGAAGAAGCTTTTACCATGTGTCCAAGGTATACGCCATCACCATGAATTAGTGCTACTGACTACTGACTTAGTATTACTCACTACTTAGTAGTACTGACTTACACTACTGACATGGAACTTTTTTTTTTTTTTTTGTCTTTTTGAGACAGGGTCTCGCTATGCAGTTGAGGCTGGTCCTCAGCTCACTTTTGGAGCCCAGGCTGGTCTCGAACTCACACCAATCCTCCTGCCTTAGCCTCCCGAGTGCTGATGACATAGAACTTGCATTAGGAAGCATTTGCTTGGTTGCTGAACTATGGAGTTGCTGCCTCTTGTACTTTTTCCTATAATGCTGTTGGAAAATAATCACTGTGAAATGCTTGGACTTATGGACAAGAGAATTTGGTATATACAAGTGAGAGAAGATATCTTACTTTCTGTGCAGTTCAGGATAATTTGCTAGTGGCTGGGGATATAGATAGTGGTAAAACACTATCCTACCATGTGGAAAAAGTTAATTTTCTCTAATATTTCATCCTTTAGCCTACTTGACTTTAATGTAGGATCATTTCATTTTCAGATAAGTAAATGCAAGATAAGTTATTATTATTGATTTCTAACTTTATCATAATTAGGTTAAATTGTACTTTTTCCTAAATTAGTGATTTAAAATTTATTGAACTGTCCAAAAATATCTACAGATTTCAGGTAATCCTTTTCAAAACTCTAACATTCTTTAAAAAATTAAGAAAACTAATAAAACTTGTATGGAGCAGCAAATAACCCATAAGAGCACAAGCAATCTTGAATAAGAATAAGCTAAATGCATGTGTTGATTTCACACAATATTAGAAATGTATAGTAATGGAAACAAACTCAGATAAATAGGACAATAAAACAGAAATAAGTGTACACAACCAAATGATCATTGCAAAGGGTCCCAAGTTTACACAATGAGAAACAATCTATTCAACAAATGGTGCTGGAAAAATTAGATTTCCACATGGTAAAAAGTGAGCTTGGACACTTGCCACACTAAAAGAAACTCATTGCAAAATATAATTAAAGCATAAATATAGGGGCCAGCCAGATAGCTCGGTGGATTAAAGTGCCTGCTAAGGCAGATCCAGGGAGCAGGGTGTAAACCCTAGCGTGCCATGCTGCTCCCCCACCTGCCACACTGAGACAGTGATTGAGACTGGCGGGGTGGGGGGTTGAGGGGTGGGGGCGTGGGGAGTGCCTGCCTATAATCCCAGTGCTTGGGAGGCCGCAAACAGGAAGACCGCTATGAGTTTGGTCTGTGTAGTGAGACCCTGCAGACCCTATAATAAATATATTTTAAAAGTATAAATGTAATGCATGAAATTGTACAACTAGAAAAAGAAATAAGTGAAAACGTCATGATATTGGTCCTGGCAAGTAATTTATTGAATAAAGCACCAAAAATCACAGGAAACAAAATCAAAAGTATGGAATAGCAGTTCAAAAAACTATACATACATCTTTGTACAGTAGCAGATTAATGAAAGGACAAGCAAAAGAATGGAAGAAAATATTTTCAAAATCTGTATCTAATAACAGGTTAGTATATGAACTTATATAAATAAGTTAAACAGCAGATACTTATAAGCTGATTAAAAAAATACACAGATAATATAGTCACTTCTCCAAATGAATACAAATCAAAATCATGAAGTAATATCACTTTTTTTCCTTTAAGAAATACTACTGTATTTTAAGAAATCAAAGTTGGTGAGAATGTGGAGAAACTGGAATCCTGTGTACCTTTGGTGGAAGTGAGAGATGGAGCAGTCACTGTGGAAAACAGCACTGAAGTGCCTCAAAAGCCTAAAACTAGAAGTACCATATTATCTACTTACAGATATAGAATTTAAACAATTTGGGCTGAGATCGTGTATCAGTCTTAGAGCACTTATTTGTGATGCACTAGACCCTGAATTCCATGTTCCATTACCACTACTAAATTCTTTCCTTAAAAATATGATGAATGGGACTGGGATACAGTTCAGCAGGTTAAGTGCCTACTTGGAAAGCACAAGGTCTTGAGTTTGATCCAAGTATTTAAAAAGCAAAAGAAAAAAGAAAATAATTGAAGAACAAATAACTCTACACACTCAAAAATAATTAAAATTATAATTTCTACTGTAATATAGAAAATCTTTAATGTTTCTTGCATTATCCAAAATAGCAAGCAGTGGTAAGTTGCAAAAATATCCATAACCAATTTTATAGATTTAAAATAGTAATATGTAACATTTCCTGAAAGGACATGTCATAGTGTGCACTGTGATGGCATAGAATATGAAAAGACTACTCAGAGGTGAGATTTTGTCTTAATACTAAGAGACCCAGAAAATCCAATAATAGCTGCAGTAAAAGTGTCTAAAGTCCCTAATCAAAAACTATCTGGAATTTGTTGCAAAAAAAAAAAAAAAATACAGCACAAAAAAACAGTGTTAGGGCCAGCGGTGTAGCTCAGTGGACTAGGGGTTGCTTAGGTAAGTGTAGGGGCAGGGTCGGGTCCCTGACACCACATTACACCATATGCCTACAGGCACTGCCTTCAGGCATGCTGAGCCAGTGATGGAGTCCAGGAGTGTTGGTGCATGCGCCTAATCCCAGCACTAGGAAGGCAGAAGTCAAGAGGATCAGTAGGAGTCTGAGCTTCACAGTGAGACCCTGAACATACACACACACACACACACACACACACACACACACCACACCTTAAAAGAAAAACACTAACAGTGTAGCTGGGCCCTTGTGTCAAGGATCAGTGAGGTCTTCCATGTGACATTCTTTAGCTTAACCTAAGTAATTTATTGGTCAGGGGGAGGATCACAAATCTGAGCATCTCACTGTTATAAGCATGTCTGTCCTCCAAATATTGTGTTCAGAACCTATATACCTTTTCTCCTAGGCCCCTTCAGGACTTTTGACTATTCATTCCTTGTTCCAAATACCCTCGGTATTATAAAAATATTATGTGCTCTGAATTAAATGATAGATATGTGTGTCTTTAATAGTAGATAGATAAGACTTGCTTCTTAAGAAGGTTCTGGTGGGCTGGGGAGATAGTTCAGTAGAATAAGGGCTTGCCTGGCAAGCACAAGGTCCTGAGTTCAATCCTTGGTGCTGAAAGAAAAAGAAGGTTCTGACAATGTTTTTATTTTATTGACATATTTATTATCTTTACCAATCAAGTTATATTATAATCTCCAGTTTTGACTTTTTTCATCAATTTTCTTTCTGTGTAACTACTACCATTTCCTGTGGCTTTTAACTTAAATAAAAATCATTTAACTTCTCTGTTAATTTTCTAAGCAAATGTCATAATATAATCTTAGTGTTTGCACTAGGGTTTAAAATATGCATCCCTAATTTTTCAGGCCCATTAATAAAATTGTACTCGTTTTTGTAAAGTATAAAAATTTTAACAATTTAAATTCAAGACATTTCATTCTTTATTCTAGGAGTAGGTAAGATTTTTCTATAAAGGGCCAAACACTAAAGAGCCTAGATTTTTGGGGTCACACATAGTTTCTAGTATCTAATCTGCATCTTCTCTCTCTCTCTTCCTCCTTCTCCTGCTTAAGATAGAAAATTCATTTTCAGCTTTCAAGTTATAAAAAGTAGACCATGGATTGAGTTTAGCATAAAGTCTTTAAATGTGAAGGTTTTGCCTTCTAAATACTAATAATGTAACATTGAAACATCCTCATGCACTAAAAACCAGCAAGGTTTTCTTAACTTCTGCTTTCAATAATACTAATATTCTAATATTTAAGTTGTTCTATGTCTCTGTCTGTGTAAAGATCTATATTCCAATATGGAATTATTTGTATTTATCTTGAGAGCTTGTTCTAGCACTTAACTGTAGTATAGAACTATGTATTTCTCAAAACAGTTCTCAGCAGAAAATTTCATTATTTTGCCTCCATTTTTGAAATTTATTTTATTTTAATGTATTTAGTAGAGTTTACAGGGTCTCACTACAAAGATCAGACTTGTTGTTCCTTCTGCTGTCAGCCGTGCAAACCCCTGGATTATAGGTGTAGGCCACGATGTCCAGGCTCAGTCCCTGTCCCAGTGTCCACTGGGGGTGGGATTAGCATGGCACACTGGGGATCAAACCCTAGTTGCTGCGCCTGCCTAAGCAAGTACTTTAATCCACTGAGCTATCTGGCGACTCCAGATACATATTTTAATGAGCATTTAGTTTTCCATCCAATTTATTTTCCCTCTCTTCCCATTTTCCTAGTTTCTGAGAATATATTAATGTAAATGACATTCATTTGTCTGTGTGTAAATTTTTTTCTTCTGTTTTAAAGCTTTTGTTTTTGTGTGTTTGCTTAGATATTATTAATTTTTAATAATTGTCAATAATGTGCTTAAGAGAGCCTTTCTTACCTTGTTACTAGCTGCAACTGTGTCTTCAAGATCTGAAACTCTATCTTAACTTTTGTTCATATGGTTTTGTCAGCTTGTGATTGAAATTTTATTTTCTTATATATCTCTTTGAAACTGTTTCATGTGATCTATTTTTTTTCTATATTGTTCATTCAGGGAATCCATCATTTTTCTATTCTCCTGTGATTTTTTTTATCAGTATCTTCTTTAGTAGCATTTACGTCTTTCCTCATAGTTATCTTTTCTTTTTCTACTTCAGAGATTGTTTCTGCTCTGATCTCTCTAACTTTCTACACTTGTTCCCCTACTTTAGATGCTATTAATTTAGAGATGTCTTCTTGTGCTTCAGAGGTTATTTCGGGTCTGATTTCCTCTATCGTTTTCTAAAGTTGTTTTTCTACTTCAGATTCTATTAATTCATGCATTTCTGTTTTTACTTGCGATGTTATCTCTGATCTGAGTTCCTCTATACAATTCTGCACTTGTCTGTTTACCTCAGATGCTACCAATTCAGAGATTTCAGCTGCATGATTTCTGTTTACACAGGCAATGTCTCCTATATTTGCTCTAGGTGGGCTCTGGAGCTGAGTTTGCATCTTCCTCCTTCTCTTTGTCATTTTGTATGACCTCTGCTCTTTAGTGAAGCTATGCTGTTAGCACCTATTGAAATTTAGGTCCAGCCGGGCGTGGTGGCTCACGCCTGTAATCCCAGCACTCAGGAGGCTGAGGCAGGAGGATCGGTGTGAGTTCGAGACCAGCCTGGGCTACAAAAGTGAACTCAAGGCCAGCCTAAACTCCATAGCGAGACCCTGTCTCAAAAAGACAAAAAAAAAAAAAAAAAAGAAATTTAGGTCCAGACCCACCAATCTTGAACCAATCCAGATGTACCTGGTTAAGTCTGGCTGCTATGCTCAACTTCTTCCCACTGCCGCTGGGCACAGGCCCAGCTGGTCAGCGTGGGAAAGCGGGGATGGATTTCTGGTGACTGGCACACGCCACGGAGAAGTCCTACCTGGGTGCAGGCTTGTCAGTTAGTGTGGACAATAATGTGCTTAGGTATGCCCTTTTTTATTTTTAAAAATTTTTATTTATATATTTTTTTCTTGTTTCAGAACCTTTGTTTATTCACTCATTTTTATGGCCGGCTCAGCCCGCCCCGAGGGCAGGGCTGGCGCAGTATGTGGTGCCAGGGATCAAACCGCGGTCCCTGAAGCTGCCCAAGCTTTCCCAAGCAGGCGCTTTAGACCACTGAGCCAACCCGCCGGCCCCCATGGTATACCCTTTTTAAAAAAAAAAAATTCCACATCAGATAATTTTGAGTTGAACCTGGTAATTAGAAATGTCTTATATTATTCTTTCTTATGAGTGCTCCTCTTTATTAAGTCACTGACCTGGTTTGGGATGCAAATTATAACCTATGTTTTGGGTTGCAGCCCATCTTAATTGAGATGATTTGCATCTGTATGTATGTGGCAACTACATGTAGCTTAGCTTGATGGCTTTATGTGTCTGAGGTCATATAAGGAAAGTATAAATAAAGTCTAAGTAGTGTGGCTATCTTTTTTCTTTTTTCTTTGTGGTGGTATCAGGGATCAAACTCAGGACCTTGTGCTTGCCAGGCAAGCATTTATTCCACTGAGCTGTCTCTCTGGCCATGTTCCTGAAATCCTTGTCTCAGTCATTTTCCCCATGACTGAGACACTATTCTGGGCTCCCAACAACTTAAAGAAGGGAAAGTCAACTTCAGCAGATGCGTTCAATCCAGAGCTGACCTGCTCCTGGGCAGGAAGGTATGATACAAGGGGCTACTAGGGGAAAGCTGCTCCTATTGGGGCAGTTGGGATTTGGAGTAAAATGAGGATCTCAGAAGGGAAACATGGCAGTGGTCACCTGCCTCCTGCCTCAAGCAGCATGTCAGCTTTGCCTCATACTACAGTCTCCTTCAACAGGAGGTCTTGGGTTCATTTTAGACCTATGCAATTACACACACACACACACACACACACAAACACACTCAACACTTTTATGATATTCATGGATATGACTCAATTTACAAGTAGATCTCTGGGTTCCTGATTGATACCTTATACTGTCTCTTGTAAAGAAGGAACGAAAACACAACCTGGTCCCTAAAATATTTGTGTTCCTCATGGGACGGCTTGCTAGCAGCCACCCGCCTATTTGTTATTCAGTGCCTTCACATAACTTCACATAATATCAAGGTGTTTTTAAACTCATCTACAGAAGAGTAATTTTAGTAAGCTCCTGATCATTCCCGGGGGACATTTTAAATTTTTCTGAACTTAAATTTGATGTCTCATATTTCCCATAGAAACAATGGTGTCTGTCAAAGGATATACTTTTGTTTGGAAAGTTTATCCTTAGAAAAAGGTAGATAATTCTATTTTCTGCCTTAAAAGATTGTTGTACATATTTAATCTTTCAGTAACTATGGGTGCCAACTTACGGTGCATTACATATTTTACTAGATCTGTGCAGATATAAATGGAGAGATGGGATGGTACAGAAACAAATTATCTGTATATTATGCTTTCAAATAGTTTCCAGCTTAATATTTCCAATAAGATATATACATTTATCTCTCTGTCTATAATGTATGTACTACACATAAGATAGTATAAATGACATAGGTACAAAATGAATGGTGCATACGAAATGCTTGCATGACACAGAAGAGGACAGACAGTGGCCCAAAATAGCACAGAGGTTTCGTAGAAGTAATTAAGACCATGAATTCTACTATAAGGATATCTGCCTGGATTAGACAGTGAATTTAATACCCAACAAGGATTACCTAAGTCTTCAAACACTTAGAAATTTTCTCGGCTATAATCAAAGAAATGTTGGAAACAGGAAGTGTAAGAAAGATACAACATTGCTGTACATTATGATTCAGATATAGCTTATGATTGTAGTATGAGTTCAGACCTGAAAGTGTTGTTAAAAGGGGAGGCTTGGTTGGAAGAGACAGTCCCTGTGGGCATAATCTGGAAGGGTTTACCGCACATCCCAGTGACTCCCTTCTTTCTCTGCTTCCTGGCCACCATCGTGAGCAGCTCTCCTTTGCCAGAACTTCCCACCATGCTCTTCCTGACTTGAAAACAGCTGAGCATTTACTGAACTTACTTCTAGAAACTCAGCCAAAGTAGAGGACACGTTGTTTAAGCTGAGTGTGTCAGGTGCTGTTTCCCAGCAACAGAAAAAAATGACTAAGGTACTAGCTTAGAACCTGAAGAAGAAAACACTAGCTTCAGCACGCAGGGACCCTCTGCAAGCCACAGGAAGAGACACGGAAAGGATTGCCCCACATATCTAGAATGAAGCACAGCACTGCTTTAATTTGGTGAATGAAAACTATTTCTGACCTATAAAATTAAAGAAAGCGAGTCTGCAGGCCACTAAGTAAATCAATTGGTGGCAAATGTTCACAGCAATGTTAGGAAAATACCACAGATTGCTGAAGTCTTCATTTTATAGTAGAATGTTTAAGAAACAACAGGAAAACTTCATTAAAGTGAAATGTCTTAATATATTCAGGCTACCACAATCTGAGGAGCTTACACACAACTGAAGTGTGGTCCACACTGTTCTCTATCCTGGGTAGTGCAAAGAAGGAGAAGAGCTCTGCTCCCAAAAGATATTAATTCCATTCATGAGCAATGAGTCTTTATGATCCAGTTACCTTTCAAAGGCCTCCACCTTTAAATATCAATTTCTTAGGAGACAGAATTTCAATATATAAATTAGGGAGATATACAGACATTTAGTGCACAGCAGGACAACTTTGTATTGTTCCTCAAATATTGAGTAAACAATGTAAGTTTTAAATTTAATCATGGAGACTGGGGGAGTGGGAATTTGTAACAAAGATAGTAAACATTCCAAACATAAGTGACAGATTAAGTAGGTGGTCTAAATGGACAGTAAAGCAGGGGACATTAAATATTAGCTTGAGTTACCATTTCCTCTTGTTGCTATTATTTTAAAGTCATCTTAACCTCTTTTTTTCTTGTTTTTAATGCTAAACTTTTACACATGCTGCAGAGCTGAAAGTTTTTACCCTCTCACACTCAGGCATATGCATACAAGGATGACAGGTTATTTAAGGTGACATTATGTGTGTCATGTGTTGAAACAAAGAACATAAAAACCAGGGATAGTTGAATTTAAGAGGTGGATGTGCCTTGCACTGTGTCTTGATGTATCAGATTCCTGCTAACACAAATATCAAGACAATTTGTCAAGATATACTCTAGCACTATCCACACAGAATTTTGGAAAAGGTATTTTAAGACACTGTACTAACAGCATTGTAGAATTATTATCAATCAGCCTTTCCTGTCCATTCCAAGTTATTTCCCATGGAGTGTTCCTTACCATAGTTTCATATGATCTTCATTCACATAGACCTCATTCTGCTTTTATACTTAGTAATTTGTTTATTAAGACATAAATTATATTTTATAAGCAGAAAATCTTAAATATGATCAAATATTTCTAAGGCTTTGGCTTATGTGTTGAATATGTTTTCAGTCTTATGTTTAATCAAAACAAATGATACTAGTTTCAGCATTTTTCTTACCATTTACAGATTTACATCTACATCCATTAAATCTTGTCCTTTCAGAAATAACCAGTAATGTGTGGGGAAGAACATGGGGTTAGAGACAGAATTTTAGCTCATGCATTTGTTATGGTATTTATTGGTTAGATACTATGTGTGTGTCATTTCATTTTCTGAATATGAATTTTTATGAGTTAAATGTTTATTGTCTACCTCCTTATTTGGTTATGAAAATTAAAACCAATATTTGCAGGATTTCTAAACATGTTTATATGGGTAGAAAACATAGCAAGTAGTATTATTTTAGAATGGTGTTGGTAGTTGTGATAATGGTAGTAATTCTTTTGATATCATTATTATTATTACTGTGTTTTATTATAATCTTGCTGTCATCAGCCTTACTTAAAATCATTATATATGATTTCATTACATGGACTCCTAATTCAACAAAATCAGCCTTCTGACTATCCCAATGAACAGTGAAATTTGGTCCCTGAAGAGGTTCACAGTTGCTTTTTCTGAGCTTTGCTGACTGTCCAGTTGGACACCCACCCCTGAACTCTACCTGACATGATTTCAATATCCAATCAAAGTTCTACTGACTGTTAGGACTTTTCTTACAAATGTAGACCATAATAAAAACTTCAGTCATGGCAAAAATCAGCTCTGTAAATGTTTTGATCACTAGCATTCACTACTTCTCTGTCGGAGAAGGATATTTTTTTTTTCTCCACTTTAGATGGATCTTGAAAATGGAAGCTCCATTGTCTGTTTACTTGTGTATACAGTATTGTTAGGTTAGTGTGCCAAAATCAAAGCATCTTGTGAGTTTAAAATGCAAACTTTTCACTTCCTTTGTAGAAATCACCATGGTACTGGAGTTGAAATAGTGCAGAAGACTTAAAAGAAAAATTCAGTTGATATTATTGCATAAGTTCTCCAACGACAACTACATTTTGAAAAACTTTTATTTTCAAATCAGTTTTGTGTTTTGATATATAGTAAGAATTTATTGTGTTTAGAAGTAAAGAATTACTTATATTAGATATTAGGAATGCAACTTTGAAAAATTGTATGGCATGCTTGACATTTAAATTGTTCATGTATTAAACAAATTTATAATGTTCACATTACAGCTATATAAGAATACTGTGGCTGTATAAAAATAAGGACTATTTGGGTAACTAATAAGAATAGGTTGTACAATTAAAACTAACCGATCAAAAATAGAGTTGAATAAAATACAAATAATTATTTTGTAACAAGATGACCACAATTGATCAAATGAATTTAATTAACTATTATAAAATAAGGATGAGTCTGATGATTTAAAAGATGAGCAGTAAATTAAGAAGCATTGCATATTCATATTCTCGTTTCACATTTATCCATCTTTCTGAACATTTCTCTGTGAGGAAGTTGTTTATCAATAATCCTTTTGCTTTTGTAGAACCTAAAGTGTGTACAGTCTCGAATGCTTTGTATGAAATTCATGCATTTTGATGCAAGTTCACAATAGTGAACATATTAGGATTTTCAATGATGCAAAAAGCTCACCACATCACGAGTAGTGCAAGGTCAGTACCTCTGAGGGTCTGCTTTAATCGGGAATATGCTTTCAGTTTCTTAAAAAATTTAAAATTAGCATGTCTATTTGTGTATATTTGTGTAATAGTTTTATTTTATATATTTATTGTCATTTTAATTCTTCTCTTTTGTCCCAGGGACAGCAGTGTCCCAAGGAGGAGTGTGTGTCTGTACCTGCTCCACTTTCCAGAAAGCTTCTTGGCAAGGGGAACATGGAAGTGATGCTGAGAGGAATGATAGTGGTGCCAGCTAAAGGAGACATCCTGAGGGGCACACACATCCCAGGATAGCCTTGGCATCAGTGATAAGGCTATCTAACATTAGAAATCTGAAGGCAGCACCACAGAAAATAAAATAGAAAACAGGAAGAAAAACGCAGTAGCAATTTTTCAGCTCCCCTAGGACAAGCCCAGAACAAAGGAATAGAAAAATTGGAAGCAAAGAAATGGAACTTTCTGACATGATATAGGAGCTAAAGAAAAAAAAAAAAGTAAATATAAAATAAAGGAAAAGGTTCAAATAGGGCCTGATGGCACATAACTGTAATCCGACTGGGGAGACTGAGACAGAAGGATCATTATGATTTTGAGTTGTATATTGAGAACCAGTATCACATAAGTAAATAAATAAATAAATTTTTAAAAGAAATAGAAGATGTCATAGATAAAATAATCTCCAAGGTGCAAAAATCAAAAAGAAATGACTACCAAAATTAAAGCAATTTTTCAGATACAAACTCATAGAAGAACTCAAGAACATGATGGAAATCATAAATGCTAAACATAGAAAATCAATAAAATCAATTAAATAGTTCTAAATAGAAATGCAGGAGCACTTAACTAAAAGTATATGCAGAAGATTGAATGAAGGCAAGGACTGAGTATCTCTTTCAGAAGACAGGAATGCAGTTAGTGACCAAGAAAACAAACATCTTAAAAATCACAAGAGATCATAAAAAATCAATCCAATAATTATTGAATTAAAAAGTAGAACAATAATTGATTAGAATCAGCAAGAAAACTGGGCACAGAACAAATTCTATTAAAAGTCTCCTTACAAAATATAAAAAATGTCAGAAAACTTCCCAAACATAGATAGTTTCATATATAAATCAATGAATCATATGATCTCAAGTTGCCATAGTGAAAATGAATACATACCAAGGCACATAATAATAAAGATTCCCAAAATTCAAGATGAAAACAAAAACAAAACAAATAACACTGGCACAGCATGTGGTACCAGGGATCAAACTGTAGTCCCTGAAGTTGCCTAAGCTTACCTAAGTAAGCACTTTAGACTACTGAACCATCTTGACAGCCCGAAAACAAATTTTTTTTTTTTTGTCTTTGAGACAGGCTCTCATCGTGCAGTTGAGGCTGGCCTTGAACTCACTTTTGTAGCTCAGGCTGGTCTCGAACTCCCACCGATCCTCCTACCTCAGCCTCCCGAGTGCTGGGCTTACAGGAGTGCGCCACCACACCCAGCCCCGAAAACAAAATTTTAAAAACAGTGAAAGTTGTGAAATATATCACCTACAAAGGAAAGTCCCTCAGAATCACAGCAACACAAACCCTAAGATTAAGAAGATCTTAGAGTGACATATTTCAATCCTTAAGAACAACAATCTTCAACCAAGAATGATGCAGCACAGAAAACAGTAGTTCAAAACTGGTGGAAAAAGAAGACATCTCTTTGACAAAGAACAAACGAAGAAATTTATGACCACTAAGCCAACTCTACAGAATGTTCTAAGAATTATATTGAAAAAAGATAACAAAGAACACCACTGCAGAAATGCCAATAGAGAGAAGCCACTAGGCAGAACAAGCAATTGAACAGAATAAAAATAAATAAATAAAAATACATTTGAAGAATGGTTAAAAAAAATGTGGTATTTTTATACAATGGAATACTACTCATCCATAAAGAATGATAAGTTTGAAGACTTCATATATAAATGGATGTATATTGAACATATACTCATTAGTGAAATAAACCAGACCTATATGTGTAAATATCGTATAGTCTTCCTAATATAAGAACTTTAAAGAAGAAAACAAGAACTTAAGGACATAACACAGCTGAATGTGCTATGGAGTAAACAACGAAGCCACTGGAAGCAGATAAAGCAGAAAACATGTCAGTAGCAAAACCATACACTGATGTACACAGGATGAATCAGATATTGGTCTTAAGAACCTTCAAGGGGTTCAGCATATTGATTATAGCACAATGTAACGCTAAAATTATGTTTGGAATACATGTCACTCTTGTCTTTTTGATATATACTGCTCCTTGTGTAAACTCAGTTACTGCCATTCTCTCAAGAGTGGTACTCAAAAATAACAGCCTGGGCCACATACCATATTCTTGAAAGGTTACAATTTTGTATTTCCATGAATTTCCAAATATCTGTGTAAAAATTGTGTAACTGCTTATGGATCACATTGTATGGAACATTATGAGAATATCAATGATGGTCAGAAAATATCAATTCAAAGCTAAGTCAAAGATATTTGATACTCAGAAAGCCAGTGATGATAAGTTCAAGTACCTATGTTACAGAGTAATAGTATCACAAAGCTTTTCTGCTGGAGGGCTAAGAATGTAAGTTAACAGACCAAAAATTGGAGAAAAAGAAGGGCTATAAGGATAGCCAATATTTTGGGCCTAGCCCTTCAAGGTCACAAAAGACCCAGGATATAAGGGAACCTGTGCTGTAATATCCTATAACTCAGAGGTGTCCCAAATTTCCTGGTCAAGGAGATTATGGGACCTCAGAGGAAAGGGATGAATGAACTGTGGTGCATCTAAAGAGAGTCACCCAGAGAAAAACATTCTCTCAGGCTTTCACAGAAAGCAAAATGGCCAAGCAATGCCCGTGACTTGTCCCGAACGCTGACACTAACAACAGTTCTACAAAGTACTGCCTATGGTCCCAAACTTAATCCTGAGGGGATTTGACCCTGGAAGAGAAAAAAAAAAAAAAAAAAAAAAAA
>PVJA010037076.1:0-20658 GCA_004027025.1 Myocastor coypus
GCCCCTGAGCTATCTCCCCTGCGCATAGTACCCACTCTTTAATGCAAAGACTGATGTTTACTTTGTCAAATGGTTCAATCTCACTAACATGTAAGCCCTTAGCAGACCCCTAATAAAAGACCAATTTGTAAAACTGGGCCATTTTAATGTTTTTAAATTTTAACAGACAGTTTTCTTGATGGATGTAGTCTTTTTTTTTAAGCTGTTATTTATTTATTTATTTATTTATTTATTTATTTATAATTTTTTTTTTTTTTTTTAATGGCCGGCTCAGCCTGCCCTTAGGACAGGGCTGGCACAGCATGTGGTGCTGGGGATTGAACCGCGGTCCCTGCAGCCGCCCAAGCTTTCCTAAGCAGGCGCTTTAGACCACTGAGCCATCCTGCCGGGCCTCGATGAATGTAGTCTTGAGAGTTATTTAGCAGTATTCAAGTTATGGTTTTCCTGATTGGTTTCTAGGGGACTTACTATTTATGGGGTGACTATCATAAAGTTGATAACAGTGCTGATTTTCCCTACATTAGCTCATTTAACCCTCACAAAAGCCCTGAGAGGCAGCTTATATTATCTCAGTTGAGGAACTGAACCACAAAACAACAGACAATGTTCCCTTTGTTTATCCTAATACCAGCATAAACTTATCCATATAATTAAACTGCAAGGGGAAAAATTAACAAAGTTACTAACAGAAAAAAGGTAGAATGTGTCCCCAGAAGGGTCCGAGTTCTCAAGAATCCCTTTGTTATTCAAGTAACAGATCCAGCCAACTTTTCTATACTTGTCTTTTATAATAACCAAAGATTTACACATTTCACTAACTGTTAAATAAGTGCGGAAGGGAGGCTGGGGAGATAGCTCTGTGGCACAAGTACCTGCCTGGCAAGTACAAGCTTGTGAGTTCAAACCCCGGTCCCGCAAAAAAAAAAAAAAAAAGAAAAACTGGGCTACAAAGTGAGTTAAGACCGCCTTAAATGCATAGTGAAAACCTATCTCAAAAAGGAAAAAAAAAAAAAAAAGTGGGGAGGTTTATACACTGACACGGAAATAAAAATGTTTCAAAGAACATTTACTTACCCTAACAGAGCCTCTATTCCTTTTCTTTAGTAAACATCTACAGGTTCTATTTTCCTTTATGGGGTAAGGGGAGCCAGATAACAGAGAACGGGGTGGGATTTATCTTTCTATAGTGAGCCTACAACCTCCTGCACTTGGCCTTCTGATCCAGACTCTTCTGAGCAGACAGGTCATCTGCCCACAAGGCAAATCTCTGTCTCCAAACCCTCCGGGGCTGCCATAGTGGTCCACCTCAGTTCCCAAGTGGACTGGACTGAGAGACACCTAGAATCTGGTCAAGCACAGCACCAGACATGCCTGTGCACGTGTTTCCAGGGAAGATTGGCAAGTGGGTCAGAGACTAAGCCAGGGAACTGCCCTGAATGTGGGCGGCACTGTTCACGGTGGGTCCCACAGGGAACAAGAAAATGAGAGGCGGAAGTTCGCAGGTGCGCATGCTCGGCTCTTCGCGAGCAGGTGTTTCACAGCTCCCCTTGCTCCTGGACATCAGACTTACTCATCCCTTAAATGTGGATTCACACCAACATCTCTCCAGGGAGATGCCTGGCCTTCAGCCTCAGACTGTGGCAGTGTGATTGGTCTCTTTTGTTGTAAGACTTCCAGCTTCTGGGGCATAGAAGCTACCAGTTGCCCAGGCTCTCTGGTCTGCAGGCAGCCACTGTGGGATCTATCCAGCCTCTAATCCCATAACCAACACAAATTCCCTTTAACAGTTGCACTCCATTGACACCAGGCCTCTGCAGAAGTCCACTGCTCTCCCTTGGTCTTTGCAGTGACCATGTGGGTGGCTTCTGTTACTATGGTTACCATAGCCTCTCTTGACTTGGTCCCCAGTTTCTCTCTCTGCCTTCATATGTGATGCTTCCAGCAGCACCTTACGAAGCCCACCTCTCAGCCTCTTCACAAACCCCTGCCACCCGCTTTGCTCACGCTTCATAGCACGGTCCCCACTTACCTAAGGTTCCCTGAACTGCACCTTCAGTTATCCATGGTCAGACACTGTTAGAAACTATTACATGAAAATTTCAGAAATGAACAACTCCTAAGGGTTAAACTGAACACCATTCTGAGCAGCATGATGACATCTTGCACTGTTCTGCTCTGGCCTGCCCAAGACCCTTTTCGGGAGTATCCACACTGCATGAGCAACTCATCTCTGCTATCAGAGATGCTCACTGTGGACTTGCAGCGCTTGTGTTAAGCAACCTTTTTTTACCCAACAAATCATGACCCCCAAGCACAAGATGCTAACAACACCCACATGCCAAACAGAAGCCATAAAGTGCTTTCTTTAAGGAAAAAGGTAGAAGCTCTTAATTAAGAAAAAATAATCTTGTGGTGAGGTTGCTAAGATACACAATACAATAACATAGTGTGCAAGAGAGATTGGGAGAGATCGCTTTCACATATACGTCAATTTTATGGGATGTTGTTGGGATGCTGTTATAACTGCTCCATGTCATTATTAGTCATTTCAAACTTTCACAGTGCCCAATTTATACACTAAACTTTATCATAAATATGCATGTATAGTAAAGCAGTATATATAGTGGTTGGTGCTAGCTGTGGGTGTAGGTGCCTCCTGGAGTCACAGAATTGATCCTATGGATGAGGCGACCGTTGCATTCCCTGCCAGGCTGGTCCATTCTTCCACCCATGCCTGCCCAACTCGCGGCACACTCACTGCTCCTAGCCTGGCAAGCAGCTTCCCTACATCTTTCAGTCGAAGTGTGAGAACAACTTCACAGGAAATTTTTCCAAGAGCCAGAGCCCAGGCTCAGCGCCCCACCCCCCTCCCAGGTGTTTTATGCTTCAAAAGCATCAGTTTTCACCCAGAGGTCACCTAGGTGCCCACAATGACAAATTAATTACTGCTTTTGGAGTTTCCATTTTCAAAGACATGGTACTTCACACGTGTTATTCTCTCAGTCACAGCATTTTTTATGCTGTATGTTTACTGCCCACTGAATTGTCTGGATTCTTCAAAAGAGTCTATTAAATAAACAAACTGAGTGAACCTATGATCAGAGGAGGTCCGGGACAGTTCAAAGAGACCTTAGAATCCAGGCAATGACATTCCCTGGCAGGCTCCGGCAAGATGTCCAGAGCCCATCCGACACCACCGTAGCTCAGCGTTCCCCGTGCGAGGCACCCAATGCCTGGGAAGTCAGGGCAGCTCAGCTCCCAAGGGACTCGAGGGCTTCTCTTTCTAACATGGCTTGGAAAGGAAGAGTGGGATGGGACGGAGAAGAAGAAGGCTTTGTTTTGTTAAAGTATTTGTTATTCATTATCCAGACTGAAGAGCTTCATTTTAAAAGATCAATACACAGGCATGGCACATTTTTATCATTTTCGCCCCTCCATCTCCTTGCCCTGCCCTCCCTACTAGTTTCACATTTCAGGCCAAGATTTCAGGGGCTATAACTTGCTCTCTTACCCCCAGTTCATCCAAAAGATACTACAATATCTTCAAAGAAAAAAGAGAACGCTATCAACATTTGTCAAACTTAAACCTTTTCTGGGCCCACAACACAGCTAGCACAGGTCATGAGTTCAATCAACAGTACCAAAAAATAAGAAATGAAAATTTAAATCTTTCTGAAATCAATTAGAATAAAGTATTAAAAGTAGTAAGAATAATAGATATTCACATTAGTAAAAAGTAGGAAAACTGAACACTTTTGGCATATCTGCACCATAATATAGTAAATTTGAACCAGGCTTATCAATGAAACAAACTTTCAACTGACTACATCTGCCCAAACTCTTATGTGTAAGCATGGTAGATGTTTGAGATTAACTAAATCACGCCTTTTACTTTTTTGGTACCGGGAGTCACAATCTCCACCTTGTGCTTGCCAGGCAGTTACCGTGGCACAGAGCTATCTCCCCAACCCTCGAAATGACACTTTTAAGAACTACTAAACATCCTTAACACAAACTTCCTTCGTTGTGATCAATTCTTTTGATATATTTGTGATTTCACAAAGGACAATCTTTATGGAGAGTTTTCAGTTTCTCAGCAGAAGCATTCTCATGTGTGGGAAAGATAGGAACATTACACAAGGTCACCACTAGCAGTGGGCTTCAGGCCCAGTCACGCACAATGATATCTATGTGTGTTCAACTTTTCCAGAAGTTTCTGCCTTAAGGATGTTGTTTTAAAAATTAACAACACAAAGATTTAAAATTTTATACATAGGAATTGTCATCAATACAAATAGGCACCATAGGTCCTTAAAAGATATGGTATGATTTTATGAATCAGATGTTTTACCTAGCCTCTGATATCTGTGTTAGTTAGCTGTCTGTGGCTACAACAAAATACTTGAGATAAACTACTTAAAGAAGGGAAGAAAGATTGCTATGGCTCCTGGTTCCAAAGGTTGAAGTCCATGGTCCCTTGGCCCTGTTGTTTGTTAGCCTGTGGCAAAACAAAATATCATGGAAGGGTATTCTGCAGAGGAAACACAATCCCCTCATGGTACCTGCCAAGCAAAGAGAGAAAGACAAGGAAGTTCAGATATGTCCTGCGAGGCCACACCCCCAATGACCTTAGTTCCTTTCCCACACCCCCAGTGACCTTAGTTCCTTTCCCTAGGCACCACCTCTTAAAGTTCCACCACCTCCCAATAGTACCACCTTAGACCCCAAGCCTTGGACCCCAACATACAGACGTTTGAGGACAGTCCAGATGCAAACTAAAGTGATGCATACGTGACCCTAAGTATTTGAATTCAGCCCTTGAACTAAATGTTTCCTTGCTGGACAGTGACAGTACGGATACTGACATCAAGTGCTTGAGGCTCAGTAAACATGAAGTGAATCTGAAGTCTCTGCACCTTGGAATCTGAGAACACAGGCTGATCGTTATCCATTAATGCCAAGGTTTCTTCCATCAAGATCGCCTTGTGGGGGCCCGGCAAGATGGCTCAGTGGTCTAAAGCGCCTGCTTAGGAAAGCTTAGGTGGCTGCAGGGACCCCAGTTCAATCCCCGGCACCACATGCTGCACCTGCCCTGCCCTCAGGGCAGGCTGAGCCGGCCATAAAAATAAAATAAATAAACAAACAAAAGTTCTGAAACAAGAAAAAAAAATATTTTTAAAGTTCCAAAAAAAAAACATTGCCTTGTGTTGCTTGGGTTCTGGAAATGACTGGTGCTTGCTTCAGAAGAACAGCCCTTGGTCCTCCCACTACCACCATCCCTCTTTAGTCGCAAGATCAGCTTTCAGTTAATGTAGACAATTTCTCTTCCCACAGCAACAGAGCAGCACCTGACTATGTGACCCCAGTGTCAGAACTGATGACGAGGCCAAGCTACATGTGCTGCTGGGTCTTCCAAGAGCAAGATCGACAGCACTCCAAGGATCCCTACTCCCTGAATCACAGGATATAGTCCCAGAGAAAGAAGACAGGCGCTTTGCAGCACAGGACAGTAGAACAAATTTAATGCTGGTGCTTCCAGTGATTGAATTTCAATTAGCAGGAAAGTGGATTTATTTGGTCAGGGTTCACTGCTGAGAACATTCTTTCCAGAGATTTCACTTTGAATTAGCTTGATGATGATAAAAAAAAAAAAAAAAAGAAAAGAAAAAAGAAATAAAATAGTTGCCCAAATAATATGCACCAAGCCTGAGCTATCACAAATATCTGGGCCTCAAGCCATCAGGCACTGCCTGCTGGATGTATGCTGTTCATTGGGGTCAATAACAAAAAGAGCAAGAGAAATTATTTTAAATTTTAGAAAAGTCACTGGTTAAATCAGGAACCACAATTATTTCTTTAGTAAAATGAATCATCAGGCACAGGTTTTGTCATATGTCAGGCCTATGTGTTCATTTCTTGTTTTGTCTAAAGTTTCTTCTTCAATACGTGCATCTTAAAGACATGCAGTTTCAGTTAGGATCATCCTGGAAGTTTTCCACAGAGCCCTGAATTTTTGAATCATCTCTCCTTACTTCAAGCCATCTCATGCTTACATTTTGGCTCATAATGTCACTTTTGATACGTAAGATGATGACTCATGTTGCATTTCTAGAATAAATCTGTAGAAGACCACAAACGCGCCTCCATTGTTCAGTGTGGACCTCCTGGGCTGTCGCATCCAGGAAGGTGTTACGTCATCCTCTGATGTGTCACTCCTGCCCTTCCCACCCTGCAAGCCTTTTTTCTAGACCTAAAGGAGTGCTTCCTGCTGCATCTAAAATTTTCTGTCAAGCTCTTGGTGCCCATTCTGAAGTTGCCTGGATCACATATTTGCATACCACGGTCGATACAGATGATCCCTGAATATCTGGAGTGTTCAGAAATGCAAAGCTTCTGGAATCGATAAAACTCAGTCTGTCTCCCTTTGTCACTGTCATCTCTCTCCCCAATGGAGTGGAACACCAGGACTTGTCTCCTTTGTTTGTTACTGTCTCCAGCTCCAGAAGAGTGCTAGTGTGGTAGGCAACCAGTCAATACTTACCTAGGAGATAGCTCTGTGGCACAAGCGCCTGCCTGGCAGGTGCAAGGTCATGAGTTCAAACCTCAGTCCCCCCCCAAAAAAAAGACTTATCAAATATGTGATTGAATTAGTACATAAATCCAATTAAGTCGCTAATGTGAGTGACTTTCTATTTTTAATTAAAATTTATTCTTTTTGTTGAAAAGCAGTATGTAGAGGACAGGGATGTCACTCAGAAGTAGATCACATGCTTAACATACCCAAGGCCCTGAGTTCAGTCCCCAGCATCAAAAAAGAAAGGAAATGGGAAGGAGGCAGAAATTACAATATGAGCTCTCTTTTTATATCAAGTATGTTTATATAGAGACAGATATAATAAAGATCAAATAACCCTATTTTAGGAGTTATATGTGATTGTTTTTTCTTTTTGTTCACCTTTACTTTCTAAATTTTCATTTCTTAATTTTTATTGTTTTATGACGACATATTTGTTTTTTTTAAGTTTGTATTTATTTATTTTTTAATTTTTATTTTAAAGAGTAAAAATAGCAGAAGCAAAGAAAAACAGTAACAAGCAAGAGCACATGTAGTACAGAATTTCGGAACAACAACAAAAATTTAACAGTGGTTGTATTACATATTTTCATCATGAAATCTGTTTAGATTAATAGATTTAGGTATGTAAGATTGGTCAAATAGTTAAACATTAACACTTACAATAAACCTTAATTTTTTTTTCACTCATCCAAATACATTTTGTATTTAAGTCACTCTTCTTAAAAAAAAAAAAAAAAAAGAAAAAAAAAAATTGTAGGGGTTGAGGATGCAGAAAATGCAAGGCCCTGAGTGTGATTCCTGACACTCCCCCCCAAAATTTATTTATTTATTTATTTATTTATTTATTTATTTATTTATTGACTTACTTATTTACTTATTTATCTTCTTTTGAGTTCTTATACTAGGGAGACTATGTGATACTTGCATATGTAGGTTGGTTTATTTCACTTACGAGTGTAATGACTACCATTTACAACCCATAACGTTTCCATTCCTCTCGGGGACCGGGTACCTGGACTGTGCAGTGCTCCTTGATTCCTTTGCTCAGCCCTGTCCCTCCCCCAACTCTCCAGCTGCCCCTTCCTTGATCTGCTTCCATTTTTTGGTGTTTTTTTTTTTTTGTTTTTTTTTTGCCTTTTGGTCCATGCTCACAGTGCTCAGTGTTTCCACCCCGGGTGCGTGACGCACCTTAATTCCTTTTCCACCCTCGCTCCTATCTTCCTTCCCCTCCACCACATCTGGGCCCCCTCCTCCCTCTTTCACCTCACTTCCTGTCATCCATCTTCTATTTGGCTCTTTAGTTATGCCACTTTCTCTTTTCTTTTCTTTTCTTTTCTTTTTTTTTTTTGTCTTTTTGAGACAGGGTCTCGCTATGCAGTTGAGGCTGGCCTTGAGCTCACTTTGGTAGCCCAGCCTGGTCTCAAACTTGCACCAATCCTCCTGTCTCAGCCTCCCGAGTGCTGGGATTACAGGCGTGAGCCACCGCGCCCAGCTATGCCACTTTCTCAGTTGTCTAACATAACATTACTACTTGTTAGTTGATAAGATTATTCTATCTGCCCATATTAATGCAAGCTGCCTTGTTTTTATGTAATAAAGAGATAAAGTTCTTCATATTGCGCTGCAAAAGCAAATATCAAGCTGATTATTTTTGCAATGGCTATTCAGTAAATTAATTTTTGAGCATATTGCTATAAGGGGATTCTTTAAATTTATACCTGAAGCCTGATGTTAGAGGCCACATTAAGGTACGATGGAATCATCAGCTCTTTTCAAAGCCCCAGCCTGACCCTGACTGGGTGTATTTAAGGCCCTCCCTCCTTCTCCCAGGTCCTGTGGTCTGCAGGCATCCTCCATGGTCATCAAGAAGAAATTCTCTCTGACCTCATGGCTCTGGAGAGGGAGATAACAGGCTGCTGGTGACTCTGTCTATAGTATGCTACTCAAAACAGCACAGAGAAGCTAGGGAAATTGGAGAGCATACATCAGTCAAATAACCCACATCTCACACTGGCTGACATTAGTGTAGACCAGTCAGGGGGGTAGGAAGGCGTTATGGATAGAACTATGTTTCCTGAAATTCCTGTATGAAAGTCCTAAAACTTTGTATTTTAGAACAGGGCCATATTGAGGTACTTAAAAGGTCATTCATTTAGAATGCAGTCATGAGAGGGAATCCTACTCCAGTTTGACTGGTGTTCTTACAAAAGAAGTGATCGAAAACAGACATGGTGAACACACAGCTGTAATCCCAACACTCCAGAAATTGAGGCTGGAGGATGCAGAGTTGGAGGCCAACCTAAGGGATGTAGAAAGACCCTGTCTCAGAGAGCAAGAAAGACACACACACACACACACACACACACACAAGACCTCTTAAGACAGGAAGAAGATAGTCTTCTACACGCCAAGGAGATGGGCCTCAGAAGAAATCAACTCCACTGAGACCCAGGCCTACAGAACTGTGAGAAGACCCTGAATTGACAAGACTTCCCCTCTGAACAAAACTTGAAACTCAGAAGTGTTCATCCGATGCTAGGCGGCCTGCAAGATGCCTGCAGAGGACAGAACCTGGGAGAAGGAGGGACAGGCTTATGTACACCCCAGCAGGGTCAGGCTAAGGGTTTGAAAAGAGCTTTCGATGATTCCATAGTACCTTAGCATGACCTCTAACATCAGGCTTCAGGTATAAATTTAAAGAATCCCCTTATAGCAACATGCTCAAAAATAAATTGAAGAAGCCAGGCGTGGTGGCTCACGCCTGTAATCCCAGCATTCAGGAGGCCGACGCAGGAGGACTGGTGTGAGTTCAAGACCAGCCTGGGCTACAAAAGTGAGCTCAAGGCCAGCCTCAACTGCATAGCGAGACCCTGTCTCAAAAAGACAAAAAATAATAAATAAATAAATAAATAAATAAAGTCGTCGCGACTCCATGTGACGTGCTCTGTCCTCCGGCCCTACAGTCGACTGCTATGAACCTCGGGACCAAGAGCTTCTAGCCAAAGCCCCCAGACCAGGGCAGCTTCCCACTGGATCACTTCGGGTGGATGTAAAGGCTTTAAAGAGAAATTCACGAAGTGTCTCCGTGACAATAACTTTGAGAATGCTCTATGCAGAAATGGATCAAAAGAATACTTAGAATGCAGAATGAAAAGGCAACTGATGGCTCGAGAGCCACTGGGAAAACTGGAGATTTGGAAATTTGGCAAACAGACCGTTCAAGGCTAGGAGTAAATTTTGACGGAGGAGGGCCACGGGCCTTGAGGAAGCCTCAGGCGAGGGCTATGGCCTCCTTGCATTTGCCCTGAAGCTACATGAAGCTGCCTCCCTGTGGGCGTGGCTGATAACCAGGGCCTTGGCTTGACTTCTCAAGCTCCCAAATCATTTTCATTAACTGCGGTTCTTTTTCAATTCCCATTTTCCTACAAAGGAGTAGTTTAATCTGTCAATCCACGTGCAGCACAGGGTCCCAGGGGGCACGTAGCGGGAGGGCAGAGCTCTGGAGTCATATCCTGTGTCGGGCACCTTCACATCGCGCCACTCAGAGCAGATTCCCCAAGGACCCGCTCCCTGCCGTGTAGAGATCGTCAGAGGATAACCGACCCCGGTGAGACACTTTCCTTTTTGTGGCACAGACATTGGTATCAGTGGGGGCTGGTGGTCCCCGCCGCCCCTTTCTTTTTCTTTTTTTTCTTTTTCTTTACAAATATAGAATATAGGGCCAGGGCTATAGCTCAGTGACACAGCACCCACTTGGCAAGCACAAGGTCCTGACTTCAATTCCTGTTACCAAAAAAATAATCCAGAATACGAAATAAGAAGTAAGAAATTATTCGGCTTTTGACCTACTTGACTTTTGATTTTGCCACATAGAGATTGAATCCATGGGTGCTCTACCACTAAGCTACATCCCAGCCCTTTTTATTTTGGGACAGGGTCTTATAAAGTTGCCCGAGCTGGCCTTGAACTTGGGATCTTCTTGCTTCAGCTTCCCAGGTAGCTGGAATTACATGGGTGTACCACCACATCTAGCTTACATTTGACCTCTTGATGTTTTAATTATATTTATTCTATGTGAGGGAGGGGGGCGGATTCTACTGGGAACTGAGCACAGGCCCCTCACACTTGAGCAACACCCCCAGCCATTTCTTGGATTTCATTTTGAGATTGGGTCTTGATAAGTCACTAAATTGTCTAGTCTGGGCTCAAATTTGTAATCCTCTGCCTCAACCTCCCAGATTGCTGAAATTACAGGTGTGTACCACCAAAAAAGAAAAAAAAAAAAAGAAGTCTTTGCAACATAAAAACAAGGCAGCATGGGGCCAGCGAGATGGCTCAGCAGTCTAGCGTGACTGCTTAGGCAAACTTGGGCAACCACAGGGACTGCAGTTCAACCCCTGGCACCACATGCTGTGTCAGCCCCACCCCCAGGGCAGGCTGAGCTGACCACAATATATATAAAACAAGGCAGCTTGTACTACAGTGAGCAGGTAGAATAATCGTATAAACTTGGAATTCAGAAATGTTCACCCAATCCCCTGTGACCTGTACATGACTGGCAGGACAACTGATTCCCAAACTCCCCTTAGCTGCTCCTCTCAAGCTGCTCCCACACCAACTTCCACAAATGCTCAAACTTGTGCCAGGGACTGACTTGAAATGTCAAGTCATCTGGGAACCTCTGGTCCCAGTAGGGCAGACAACAGGAGACAGAGACAGAGACAGCGAAGAAGATGAAGAAAAAGAAGAGGAAGAGGAAGAGGAAGAGGAAGAGGAACAGGAGGAGGAGGAAGAAGAAGAGGAAGAGGAAGAGGAGGAAGAGGAAGAAGCCGAGAGAAGACACCACTTGGGTAATCATCCCTTTTATAGATAGTTCCGAATTCCTCGCACCTAACAAGATGGAAATGAAAGTTTATAGTGTAGAAAAAAGAAACTGACAGATTATTAGCCTGAGACTCTCCATTTGCTAAATGCAGATAATATATTCCTTACCCCAGCCCCCTCTCCTTAACAGTATGGGTTCGATTGCCCTCTTGCCTACAGGTAATTCTACATCAAAATTAAATCCGTCAGCTAGTTCTCAATTTTATAAACTACACAGGCAGAAGGAGAGACGAGGTCAGGCGGGCCAGGGCTGGCTCTGGGTGGGAGGGAGGCGATCTTTCCTAGGGATACGCGAACAGTCTGAAGTTCCTCAGCACGAGGGTCCCCAGACCTACCGGCATTCACAGTCCCATAGTGACCTCAGCTGGTCAGATCCCAAACAACACTCCGGGTGGGCGGGGAGATAGAGCTGCATATGCAGCTGTGCTCAGAATGTGCCCACGCAGCCCGTGTCTTTTGCCTGTTCCGATTTATATTATATGACAGATAATGCACCAATGTGCCTGTATGTCTGTAATTAATAGACAATAATAAGCAGAGTCAATGTAAGAAATATCTGAATGTGTAAATGCTTCAGCTTTTGTAGATTCCTCTTCTCCTCAAAAATCAAAGACACGCTGATATTTGCAGAAGAAATGTTGGTGCTTTGCACAACTATTCCGGGCAAGCGGGAGTGTCCTAGCTGCCTTCTCACAGCCGAGATGCACCCCTGACACCCACAACTTAAGGGAGGAGAGGTTTGTTTAGGCTCACATTGTGGAGAGGTTCCAGTCCACCGCTGGCTAGCCCCAAGGCAGAGGGGCCTTACAAAGGAGAAACAGCTCATGGCCTGGCAACAGGAAGTAGAGAGAGAGAGAGAGAGAGAGAGAGAGAGAGAAGGGTGAGGAGGGTGGACCTTTCCAGACTCCCACACACAGTGAGCCATAAACTCCTCCATGGACTAATCCACCCATGGGCATCACACACCCACAATCCAACCTCCTCTCCTAAAAACCCAACCTACAAGCACACATAGCTTTAAGAGGAAATCTAGGTATGAACTACAACATAGGATGTTATAACTTGAGTCCAATGGGCCTCCAAAGCCCCATGTAGTCATAGATTGGGCATTTTCAAAGGTGGCTAGATCCTGACAGTGTGACACTGGAATTGATTAAGGGTGCAGTGCTAGTCTCAAGGGTACTAGGATTCAGAGTGTGGTATCTACCCTAAGAAGTCTGGGTAAGATATAAGGAGCAGAAATACACTGTCATAGTCCTTTCTTTATTTGCTGCCTTTAGCCCGCCATGAGCTGCGGCCCCTCTGCCTTGGAGCCAGCTGATTATGGACAGAAACCTCTACCAACAGTAGGCTAAATAAACCCGTCCTCCCTTAACTTCTGGGTCTTGGGTATGTTGTCTCAGCCATGCAAGAAAAATAATTAAGATATGGAGCATGCCTGGAATTCCTGCACTGCAGGAGGCTTAGGCAGGAGAATCACAAATTCAAGCCCATGATGGAGAATTTGGTGACTTGCTTAGCAAGACTCAGACTCAAAATAAGAACTAAAAAGGAAGTTATAGCTCAGCGCATAGGTCTTTGGTTCAATCCCCAGCACCACTATAAATAAAAAAGTCAACTACCCTCTCTCTCCCTAACAACAGTACACTCAGGTCTATCAGCTAAACTAAATTTGGGACAGTTCTCACAATGTAGCAGTGTAGGGGACAGAGACAGGGCTTGTATGTGACAAATAGCGATGAATGTAAAGGGCCCAAGAGACATGTCCTTGGTTGAGCACTGCCTCATATCCAAAGCCATCTCTCTCACTGGCCTCTTCCTCAGACAGCCGTAGGGATGCTTTTACATGAGTATTCACTCTCACTCTTGTAGTCTTTTCTTTAAGCAGTGTGTCCCTCAGATTGCACAGGTTCCTAATTTCAAAAACAGTGAGTTGCATCCCTACTGCACTGTTTGCATTGGTATAACTATCCAATGTCTACTGCATGCTCAGCACTGTCCCACACAGCAGGACAGTAGGAAGGGGACTGGACATCTTCCAGGAATTTCCCATTTTAAAAAGACACCAGAAATGACTGGTCATCCATGCAGTATTTAATGAATGGCCAGCTCAAGTAACCACGATTATATACACAGTAGCCTGGAAACTCAGAGGGAATAGAGAGATTATTAAAGAACTGGCACAATCTTGGAATGCTTCATTGAAGAAATGAATTTTAAGGAGAGCCATCAAATTATGGACAACGGGGAAAAGAAGGATCCAGCCTCTGAGCAAGATGATAGCTTGAGTGGAAATCTAAGGGGGAGAAGACTGAGGACAGAGAAGCTTAGGGGAAGCTGGCGGCATTCCAGGAAGTCTGGGAGACACTGGGCAGAGTAGGGCGGGACCTAACTGGAGGACAGAGGGAGCACCTCTGCTATCAGGAGTTTGGATATGAGTCAGTGCTCAAGAAGAGAAAGGTGACAGCAGGCTAATGAATTCTGGTGGCCTTTAATGGCCTTGTAGTTTTCTATGGCTTATTAGAAATAGAGTCCAAGTTGTAGGACTACTAGAGGCAAGCTGACTCCATCTTGGGCCGTCTGGAAATGATACTCAGTCTCAGCAGCCACGGCCATGCCACTGTGAGCCCCGGGTCAGCACATTCATGTCCCCTCGAGCTGTGCTGTAGAGCCTCACCACACAAGCCAGGCTGGCTGTAGAGAAGACAAACAGGTCCCGGCTGCAAATCTTATAATATGAAATTTTATATCAAATTCTAATTTTTCTTCATGATACCCATTCCACTTTCTATTCCTTTTTAGCTTCTTGTGAATATCCCAGCTTCCTGTTCTCCTTATATTCCTACACTGTCTGCAATATTATGTGTGGAGGATGACCTGGACATTCCAGGAAGGAAGAGCATTTGCCTCCGTTTTGGTTGAGCCTGACCTTATTTCTATGTGCTGATGCATACAGAGCTGGCTAGGACACTTCCTTATACCTTCAGTTGTCTGTAAGTGCCGCCAAGGTCCTGGTGGTAGCTTTTGAAGATGGCGAGTGTGTTTCCCCTGATCTCCACCTGCTGCTCCCAAGTGTGAGCCAGGACGAGATGTAGTGAAGGGCCAACGCTCCATGCTGTTGGCTGGGATGAGCCCCAAGATAGAGGTTACGATTTCCTGGAGCTCGGAAGGCTACACATCAGAGCTGAAGCAGCAACCCCCAAACATCAAATGCTATCTCAGTGGTGTTATGCAGATCACTCTGCATTTCCTTCCCTGTATATTGCGCAGGTGATTTCAGGCCTCCTACCAAGCCCAGGTCATGGCACTCACCTGCTTCCCGCCATTCTCAGTCACTCAACCTCTAGCACCTCCTTTCTTCATGAATGAATAAAGCCCAGGTTCAGCCCTGGTTGAGCCCTCCATTCCAGATAGCCAGCATCATGGCTAGACGTAGGACCCCTTGGCTCCCCAAAACTATAAATATGCCTAGGTGTCTTTAGTCCCACTGTGAGCTGCACTGGGTATGGTAGATTGTAATTAACTTGACAGGATTACAATAACTTATCCATAGGATTGCAAATACAAACCCCCTAAACTGAGATGAGGACCAGGAAGAGTTCTCTATGGCTATGTCTTCCAAATAATTAAAGGAGGCTTTACATATTACCTTATAAAAATTTTGGAACAGTCCCTTGAAAAATGTATTTTAATAATCTACAAAAGCTCCAGGATTGTCAGAATTTAGAGCCATTCCTATGGATGAATTCAGTATCATGCTCAAGCTTCTTGACTGTAGAAATTTCAAGTTATTTGCCAGTACACAGCAGCCTAACACACAAGAGTTGCTCCATAAATATATGTTGGATAGACAAAGGGATCTATGAAAGAACACATTTAAAACAAAGGGAGATGCTGAAAATGTGCATGGTTGGGTCCAGTAGGATGGGCTCATCCGGTCGCCCTCCTTGTCAGGGCCACTCTGCCAAGACATGGACCAACTGGAACAAAGGCAGGACCACGTCTGGTCATCTGCACAACTAATTTACAGACAGCAATATAAGAACCAGTGTTGAATTTCTACCATTTTGCTTAGTGAAATTCTGTATCATTTCTAACGGGATTTTAAAAATATTTTATTCTCTTTTTAAAAAAGATAAGTACATGAGTACCAAAAAGGTATTATAACACAAAAGTATCATAACAGTGGTGAAAAAACTGATGGGGAACCAATACTACAGAAGAAGAGTTACTAAAGGCCAACTTAGCTTTTATCAGATTAGCCTCGCACAGCCTTACTAGAAACGGAGTCCCGGATGAAAGGACAACATCCTCACAGCCCACTATGTAGATTCAACTACACAGCAGTGCTCGGCCCACGGAGGGCTCCATCCTACTAATCACTACTAATGGTAGGCAGCGGGCTTCCTTGTAAGGTCTCTATGTACACACTTCTTTTCCAAAGATTCTACATCCATGGATAAAACCCACCACAGATTGAAAATATTGAGAAAAAAATAGAATCTGTAGTGACCATGTATAGATTTTTTCCTATAAATAACACTGTATCATTATTTGTATGGTATTTGCATAGCATGAGATATTGCGAGTCATCTAGAGAGGATTTAAAGCACACAAGAGGCTACTGATAGGTTCTGTGCAAATACTAAGCTATTTTTTAGGTGATGTTTGAGCACTGAGCTGCCAAACTGCAGTCTCTGTCTCATCCAGTATTCAGGTTCTTTGTCCCAAATGAAACCTGAAACTCACCAACGTAAAAAGAAAAGAGAGCTTTAATTTATTTTATTTTATTTATTGCAGTACCAGAGATCAAACTCATAACCTTGCACTTACTAGGCAGGCACTTATGCCGCTGAGCTATCTCCCCAGCCCTGGAGAGATCTATTAAAGGAAAGCATGTATGCTCTACAGAGCAGGACTGGGTGGTGGAGAACACTTACAAAAATTTGACTCATAGTGGCCCTGACTGCTTTAGCTTTTTGGTTATTCACTAGGACCTTTCCCAGGTCCTAGGCATCCAGAGAGACGCCCACAAGGACTCTATCTAATGAAGCTGAGAGCCGCGCCTCGCATTGGAAAGGCGCACATCTCACGCTAGATGCACCTGCAACCAGCCTGGCTGCCAAAGTCCATGGTGAGCAGATTCAAAACTGCAAGAGCAAAGATAGTAGGGTGACCCCAGGGTCACACCTGGTTACTCTGAAGCAGTCTGGGTGCATGCCCATGGGACTCAGGCCAGAGGTCAAGCAAGGATGGTACAGGGAGGGGCATATTTCTTAGGCTCATGTCAGGAAATTAAGGAAATCTTGCAAGCAGGAAGCTCTTTTGGTCTCCAAGAACCAGAAAGCATTCTGTCTGCTATGAGAATCAGGCCAGGATGTCTCCCTTACAGCCTCCTGCCTCACTTGACATCCAAATCCCCTCCCCTTCCAACACCCTGGGGATTCAGATGTAAAATGTCCCCCAAAGCCTCATATGTAGAGAGATATAGGGCTTTGCGGAGGTGAGTGGGTCCCTGTCATTTGTGGCCTAGAGCACAGATGAATCCTGAGTGTGCTTCTAGGAGGTGGAGCCTGGCTGGAAGTGGAACGTGACCTGGAAGGTTTCATTCCTGTCCCCTGCTCCTCCCTTCTCTCTCTGTTTCCAGGTTGACAGGGTTCAAGCAGCTCTCTTGCACCATGCCAGTCTTCCTTGGAGCCAGCTGACCACAGACAGAAACTTGAAACTACAGCAAGCCTCACCTTTAACTACAGGTGTCAGGTATTTTGTTCCCATGAAGAGAAAGTGGGTCATACACACCCGGAAGGGTGACCCACGTTCACTTTTTTTTTTTTTTTTATTATGGCTGGCCCAGCCTGCCCTGGGGCTGGCTAAGCATGTGCTGCCAGGGATCGAACCGCAGTCCTGTTGCCTAAGCTTGCCTAAGCTTGCCTAAGCAGACACGTTAGACTGCTGAACCATCTTGCCGGCCCATGAGTTCACTTCTTTAGCCTGCTGGCTAGCCTATGAGGCAGATAGTGCTCCTTAGGACTGGCCTATCTTATAGATGAAAAAGCTGAAACAGAGATGGGGAGTAACTTGCTTCAGGCTTCCCCTCTCATAAGTGGTAGGGATGATATGAAGTAGAAAAGCAGATGCTGCAAAGGCCTTACTGGCAGGTGAGTGGTTAAAAAGAAAAAATGGACTGTTACCCAGCAATAGAAAAACTAATTACACAGGCAACAGCATGAGTCAATCTCAAAATAATTGTGGGAACTGAAAGACCAGACTAGTACGTTCTGTGTGATTCCACTTGTGCAACTTCTAGAAAATGCAAACTAGTGTCCAGTGGCAGAAAGCACATCTGCGGCGGCCTGCAGGAAGAGGCAGAGGGTGGGGAAGGAAGGGTAAATCAGCAAACTTCAAGGGGTGATGAATGTGTTCATTACCTCACTGGTTGTGGGGGGTTCGTGCATGTATTCATAGGTCAAAGCTCATCATTTTGCACCCTCTAAATGTGTGCAATTATTATAAGTCGCTATGCTCCCATAAGCCTCTAACAAAGGATAGATACCGCATGATGTTTACATAAAGTTTCAGCAATGGGCAAAGCCTGTGGATGCGGTTTGAAGCCCAAGAGGCCATTCCTCAGGTTAAGTAGCTGGGAGATTAGCAAAGGGTGCAGACGTCCCTTCTTAACCCAGGAGCTGTTTACTTAGGTGTGTTCTACTGTGAAATTTCACTGAGCCATTCATTTATATTTGATACATTTTTCTATCCACAGGTTGTCCTGTAGTAGAAAGGCTTTCTTCTATAAAAATATCTCCCAAATCCCCATATTTTATTTTATTTTATTTTATTTTATTTTATTTTATTTTATGTATTTGGTACTGGGTCTGCAGGGTCTGCAGGGTCTCACTATGTAGATCCGACTCACTGATTCTCCTGTTGTCAGCCCCAAACGCTGTATTACAGACACACACCACCAGGCCCCGTCTCGGTCGCCCTCTCAGCGCACCCCTGAGGACAGGGCCGGCACAGCACCCCAAGGATCAGACCCTGGCTGCTGCGTTCTGCCTAAGCAGGAGCTTTAGTGTGCTGAGCGCTCAGGCCAGCCTCCACAGATTACTTATGACTCTAAAATAATAATTTTGTGATTGGATTTATTCACCATCTACTTTTGAAAATTTTCAGGCTGTCCATGAGTGGGTTTTTTTCGACAAGCATCCATGACGGAGAACAGGTCACAGAGCCTGCAGGTTGCTGGCATGAGAGCAAGGATTACTGGGCCTGAGAGAGAAACCCATGCGCCCGCCCCGCATGGTGCTGGTATCTGCATCCAGCGGTCCAGCGTCCGTCTATGCAAACTCTGGTTCTTCTGTTCTTTCGTTGTGCTCTTCATTGTAATCATGGTCATCTTCACTCTCTTTTTCCATGGACACTGAGGAAGTAACACATAGGCCCAAATGGTACACACACACACACACACACACACACACACACACGCACACACACGGGCACACACACCGAAGTAGCAGACCCACTGTGCCAAACCCACCCAGATGGGATTACAGTATTATAGACAGCTGACCTAAGATAAGAAATGGAAATTCTTAGACATTTTTATGAACCCATCATTTTTATCATTTAATATAGTAAAAAAAGAAAACCCTATTCCCACTGATTGATTACTTTAATGAATAAATGTACAGTCTATGCTTTGGTGGCTGGAATAGATTAAATTTCCCTGGCTGGCAAGAATGGTCTGAAATAAAAATACACGGAAGATTTATCTTTTCCAACAACTTCTCTTTGCCATCCAAAAAAAGACAGAAAATCAAATGGCTCTGACCTTTGTGTTTATTTTATAAACTTTCTCTTCATTCCCATGAATGCCCAAAAGAGTAGATAGATAGATAGATAGATAGATGATATAGTATCTCAGATTGTGGGCTCAATTAAATATAAAGAAAGTGTTTCTAAATGTCATTGACATATTTTGTGCTTTTGTTCAAATACATATATTTAAATAACACTATTCTCTTCTCATGGAAAAGCCTTTAAGATTCCCCACTAGACTCTATCTAATAAGACAAAAATGAAAATAATTACAACTATAATTTAAAATGGGAAAAATACACAAAATTAAAGAGCTAAAAATTGAGTTGTGTGTCAAATACACACGATGTACCAGGAACTATACTATGGATCATAAATTTCAGGTTCAGATACCAACAAGTGCGCTGTACAGTGCATTTCCATTTTGCAAAGCCCTGCAGCCTAGGGTGGTGTCTTCAGGACTCAGTGAGCCTAAAAAGCTACCCGCAGAATCTTGGAGATAGTACCTAGAAACAAACTGTTTCCAGATGTTAGAGGTTACTCATTCTGTAGTAGAAATCAGCAATGAGTGATACAGTTATTTGAGAAAATATAGAAAGACAAAAATGTAGTTCTGGAGAGAAAATGGCAAAGTGCTGACCAATAGGAGAATTTAGCTTCTCCAAGATCCAGAATCCAGATATTGCAAAATAACTTGTTGGAAAATAAAGACAAGTGGATCACCAGGAATCAGGAAGTGTTATGGCTTGTCTCTAGTTGCCCCCCACAAAGCCTCATGCAGTCATGGGGTGGGGACTTCTAGGGTTTGAGATTAATTCATGATCAAGGCTGGGACTGTAGGTCTTAGTACTACTGGGATAATGGTGTGAATACTGCACATAGCCTGGGACGGACAGCCTGAACGCAACTTAAGGGAGACAGACTTGCTCTCTGTAGCCACTGTTGCTGCTACTTCTCCATTTTGCTCTCTTGTTCTTTGCCACCACCGTGAACTGCTGCTCTCTGCAATGTGCTGCTCTGCCTTTCACCCAGCTGAGTATGGGCTGAAACCTTCCGTAACTGTGAGCTAAATAAACCTTTCCTTCCTTCATTTTGAGTGTCAGGTATTTGTCCCAGCAATAAATGAAGAATAACTGAAACAAAAGAAGAAGAAGCAGAAGCGGAAGCGGAAGCGGAAGCGGAAGAAGAAGAAGAAGAAGAAGAAGAAGAAGAAGAAGAAGAAGAAGAAGAAGAAGAAGAAGAAGAAGAAGAAGAAGAAGAAGAAACAGCAGAAGCGGATAAACAAGAGCCAAAATGGACAATAGATAGTATGAAATTGGAAGAAACTGTTCAAAAGGAAAGAAAAAGTCTGGTGTGGAAAAGGAAAAAAAGAAGAAAAA
>PVJA010037077.1:0-20649 GCA_004027025.1 Myocastor coypus
CAATATAGTAATCATTGTCAATTTCCTATCAACTTGTTTTGGAATTCTTTATCATCTTTATGGGTCTTTTTTTCTCTTTTTTTTTTTTTAAACTTAAAGAGAGAAAAAGACCCATAAAGATGATAAAGAATTCCAAAACAAGTTGATAGGAAATTGACAATGATTACTATATTGCATATTGTCATATTCAAAGTAGTTGCTCAGGGGCCCGGCGGGATGGCTCAGTGGTCTAAAGCACCTGCTTGGGAAATCTTGGGCGGCTTCAGGGACCATGGTTCAATCCCCGGCACCACATGCTGTGCCAGTCCTGCCCTCGGAGTGGGTTGAGCCGGCCATAAAAATGAGTGAATAAACAAATAAAGGTTCTGAAACAAGAATAAATAAATAAATAAATAAATAAATTCTAAAAAAAAAGATGGTCTCCTTAAAAAAAAAAAAAGTAGTTGCTCAGATTACTAGATACAGGCTTACAAAATTAATCAAGCAGTGTAATCACTGTTTCTTTCCATGAACTAATAGGAAAAAGTAATACAGTGTTAGCTAACTTATCCTTGATACTATTTCTTGTGTAATGGAGTCCTTTTTTATGCTTTTCTCTATTTATGTCTTCAAGAGTTTTTCTCATTTTTATCTTCATTCAACAGATTAAATGATTCTGTTTCAACATTTATGTCTTTCATTTGTTTTGAACTTATTTTGGTGCATAGTGATTGATATGGGTTCAGGTTCAATCATGTCCATGAGTGTAACCAACTTTCCTAGCACCATTGTTAAATAGGCTACCTTTGTTCTACTGTGTGTGACTTGGCATCTTTGTCTAAGGTCAGATGGCTGAACATGCCTGGGGTTGTTTTGGTATCTCCTATTCTGTTTCATTGACTTACATATCTGTTTCTGTGCCAATACCATGCTGTTTTTATCACTGTAGTTTTGTAGTACAACCTGAAGTCTGGGACTGTGATGCTTCCTACTTTGCTCTTATTACTATTTTTTTTTTCTTTGCCATTTTTGAGGATTTGTTGCTGAGGATTGTTTTTGGTCTTCTGAGTCTCTTCTTGTTTTATATGAATTTTAGGATTATTTTATATACTGTGAGGAATGCAATTGGTATTTTGGTTAGGATTGCCTTAAATCTCTAAGTCAGTTTTGATTGTGTGGCCATTTTCATGATATTGGTTCTGCTCATGCAGAACATGTGATGTCCTCCCATTCTCTGATGTTCTTTTCAAGCTCCTTTTTCAGAGTACTATAGTTTTCATGGTAGAGGTCTTTCACATTCTGTCAGGCTAATTGCCAATTTTTAAATTTTTTGATGTTATTGTAAATGATATTATTTTTCTTTTTTTCTTTTTTTTGTCTTTTTGAGTCAGGGTCTCAGTATGCAGTTCAGGCTGGCCTTGAGCTCACTTTTGTAGCCCAGGCTGGTCTCGAACTCTCACCGATCCTCCTGCCTCAGCCTCCCAAGTGCTGGGATTACAGGCATGCGCCACCACGCCCGGCCTATTTTTCTAATTTCTTTCTTGATGAGTTCATTTTTGCTGTACAAGAATGTTGTTATGTTTGCATTGACTCTGTATCTTGCTATTCCTTAGACTTTGTCTATTAACTCTACGTTTCTCTTGGTGGAATCATATGTAGATGATCATGTCACCTGCAAAAAATGATAATTTGACCCCTTTCTTTCCTATAACTGTCCCTATCACTTCTTTTTTCCAGGCTGATGGCCCTACGTCATGTTTTGAGTACTCTAATGAACAGAAGTGATGTTGTTTCTTATTTTAGAGACAAAGTTTTCAGATTTCCCTCATTTACCAATGAAGTTTCAGCAAGTTTTTCATAAACGAAATTTAGGAGATTGAACTAAGTTCTTCCCATATCTTCTTCAGCTTTTATTATGAGTGGTTGCTGGATTTTTTCAAAGACTTTTTGCTGCATCTTTTGAATTGATCATAAGAATTTTGTCTTTGCTTTTATTTATGTGATGCATTGAACTTATTCATTTGCACATGTTGAATCATCCCTGCATTCCTGAGATGAAGCATACTTGATCAAGATGTATGATCTTTTTGATGATTTGTTGCATTGTTTGCCAATATCTTGTTGATGATATTTGTATATATATTCATTAAGAGCACATTGCTTTCTTTTTTAGCTGGGTCCTTGTCTGGTTTTGGAATCAGGATAATGAGAGCTTCTGGAAGCTAATTTGGAAATACTCTTTCTCCTTTAATTTCATTAAAGAGTTGGTGGCATATTGTAATACTTTTCCTAACTTCTTATAGAAACCAGGAGTGAATGCTTGAGATCTTATGTTTTTCTTAGGTAATTTTTATTGTTGTCTTTTTGGGACAGGGTCTTGCTGTCAATGGTATGTTTTACTATTGCCACAATTCCACTGTTTGCATTGAATTACTCAAGGCTTTTATAGCTTCTTGGTTTGATTTGACTATAAATCTGCTAATTTCTTCAAGATTCATTGATTTTTTGGAGTGCAATTTTAGTGATGAGATTTTGGATTTTGGCAGTCTTTCATAGCTTTGCCTGGTTCACTTCTAATTGCACTGGTGTGGGTCTTTTCTTTCCTTCTTTGATAGGTTTGGCTAACAATTATCTATTTTGTTTATTCTGCCAAAGAACCACCTGTTTGTTTCACTGATTCTTTGTAATTGTTTATCTCAATTCTAATGATTTCTACTTTAATCTTTGTGATTTCCTTCCTTGCCCTAGGTTTGCACATTTTTCTAGGACCTTGAAGGATACCATTAGGTTTTTTATGATAAACATTAATGTTAATAAACTTCACTCTTAAGACTACTTTCATTGCATCTCATAGCTTCTAGTATGTTCTGCTAAAATTATTATTATTATTATTATTATTATTATTATTTAGTACAGGGTCTAGAGGGCCTCACTACACACACTGGACTCGTAGCGATCTTCCTGTTTTTCAGCCTCCCATGTGTTGGGATTACAGGTGCGCACCACCACACCCAGTCTCAATCACTGTCTCATCATGCCCTGGGTGTGGGTCCAGCCCAGCATGCCAGGGGTGGAACTCCAGTCCCTGCATCTGCCTAAGCAGGTGCTTTAGTCTTCTGAGCTATGTGGTTGGCCCTCATGAAATAATTATTTATCTTCAGGAATTATTTAATTTCTTCTGTGACACTCCAGAGTGTTTAATGTTATTTAAATGTTATTTAACATTCAGGTATATGTATGATTTCTATGGCTAATTTTGGCATTGATTTCTAGTTTTAGTGCACTGTGACCTGATGTAGTAAGTCCATGACTTCTCAATATTCAAGTTGCAAACTCTCACAAGTACAGACTTCCCATTGGGAACATCAGTAGCTGTGAGCAAATTGTATCAGGATCTCAATGTCTCTGCTCGACATCGTTGCAGCTGTGTTGCTATGTGCTTACTGTACAGTGTGATAGTATACAGTACTACAGTTCTCAATCAGAGCCCAGGAGGTCCTGAAGCAAGAAAAGAAGCTTGCATTGTGTACTTGCATGAAAGGCACATGAGACTCACCTTGTCAGATTTACAAACCAATCTGATTTACTAAACTATATGCTTACAAACATCCTCCTGGAACAGCACTTTTTCCTAAATTGGTGACATTGTTGGTATTTATTTGATCTTTTATGTCAATTACATTTTTGAAGTTGTGCGTGCTGGTATTTGCTGTATAGCTGCAGCAGTTTTATCTTCCTTTTGAATTGTTCTCTTAATATTTAGTGACCTTTGCCTCTTCTGACTAGTTTGTCTTCTTACCAGTAGTCTACATTGAGAGTGAAATTGCTATACCCCTGTTTGCTTTTGAGATCGTGGTGCATGGAATATGCTGTTTCATTCTTTGATTTTTAACCAATGATTTATTTTGTATTAGATGAATCTCTTGTATGCATAATATATTGATTTTTGTTCTGGATCCAGTTTTTTTCTGTGTCTTTTAGATGGGGCATTGAGGCCATTTGCATTGGGATTACTGAAAGGTGTTGACCTATTTCTGTCATTTGGTTCTGCTGTGGACTCCTTAATGCTTCCTTTTCAAACATTTTACCATACTGGATGTGCTCATTCTAGGAGACCTTTTGGTTTTGTTGGGGTCACTGCCTCTGAGGTACCCTTGAGTATGATTTGGAGTGCTAGTTTGGTGTTGGTCAAATTTTTTTGTTTGTTTGTTTTTATGTATTTGGTGCAGGGTCTCACTATGCATCTTGGCCCCACAGTGATCCTCCTGTTTTCAGCCTTCGTAGCTCTGGTATTGCAGGCATTTGCCTCCATACCCTAACTCATTCTCCGGCTCAGTGCATCCCAGGGGTGGGGGCCAGCTCAGCATGTGGGACCAGGGTTAGACCAAAGGATGTTGCTTAGTCCCCTCAGCTATCTCACTGGCCCTAATTTTTTTTTTTTTTTTTTTTTTTTTGGTCTGTGTTTATTATGGAATGCCCTTGTCTTTATTTCTCCTTCACATTTGAAAGATACAACTGCAAGGTATGTTAGTCTGGATTGAAAGTGGCTCTATTTTAAGGCTTTAAAACTTCACTCCCAAGCCTCTATGATTTCCTGTACTTTAAAGTTTGTGTTGAAAGTCTGCTGTAACCCTAATGGGCCTACCTGAAAACTTTTATTTTTAAATTGAATTTGATTTAATTTTTTTATTTCTTTTGATAATTTTTAAGATTCTATCTTTGTGTTGGACTTCAGGGATTTTGACTATGATATGTTATGGAGAATTTCCTTTTTCACTGCAATTATTTGATGTATTATAAGCCTTAAATACCTGCATACTGGGTTCTTTCCCTGTGCTTGTAAAAGTTTCTATCATAATTTCTGTAAATACATATATATTTATATATTATACATAATCTTTAAATATATTATACATATATATATATACATATATATATATTTATATATATTATTTTGGGAGGGGGGATAGGGTCTCATTTTGTACAATAGGCTCACCTTGAATGCACTATATAGCCAAGGCTGGCTTTGAACTTCAGGCGATCCTCTTGCTTCAGCCTCCAGAGCTCTGGGATTATAGGCACACCTTATTACACATGCAGCTGTAAACAGATTTTTATTGTATGTATTTTGCCTCTAAGTTTTTTGTCTCATCTCAGCCTTAGATTAGTCTTCTTACAATAATGTAGTAGCTGCTAGATGGATTTTCCTTGCTATCTATCTATCTATCTATCTATCTATCTATCTATCTATCTATTTATCTATCTATATAATACAGAATAGCAATATAAGAGAAAATTAGAAATGATTTAGAAGTTCACTTAACAAAATGATATGAGTTCAAAGCTGCTTGTTGTACTGCATAGTGTTGTCCTGGAATTAGTTGTTCAGCTTACCAGATCCATGCATGCAAAATTGGAAAAATTAGAAAGGAAATTAAGAAGAGAGAAAAAATGTAAAAAAGACAAGAAAACAAACAGACAAAAATTAGGTATTAGCTGCGCTTTTTCATAGACCAGCAGAAACCCATAGCATAATTAGCTTTAAGGTGTCTCTGCATCTATCATCTTGTGCTTCCAGCCCATCTCTAAGATCCAAGATTCTCTCCTTACATTGATCAGTTTTGCTCTTCATATACAATGGGTATTTTTATTTCTTGGATTTCCGTTAGGCACCTTTTCATGGAGCTTAGTTCTTTGGTAAATTTGTCATTCATGTTTTGAATACTTTCGGTCGGTTCGCCAAATCTTTCTTTTTTCTATATCCACATTCGTCACTTTGTTTGAAGGTCCACTATGTTTTCGATTATATCGTCTTTGAGGTTGCTGAGTTTCTTTGACTTTTAATAATTTCATGTAGTTCAGTTAATAGTTTCATTCAGTTCAGAGTGAGAGTCTTTGGAAGCATTTCCTTTTTTTTTTTTTTTTTTACTGAGAGCTGAGGTCAAATAGAATGAACAGACTTTGTTGTTGGCATGAGGATCTCTTTGGCTCTTTTGCCAACTAATGTAACCTTAGCTTCAGTTGCTCAGAGCCATTGTTTACCAATTCACCTTACTTAATGTAATTGGATTAGATTCAGTCACTGTGTTTCAGGGAGAGAATTGCTATAGAATGTAATGTCATCCATAGATCCAACCATGCGTTAAGCACAAACAGTAAAACTTGTAGGGCTGACAAGATAGCTCAGTGGACTAAGCACCTGCTTAGGCAAGTGTGTGAACCAGGGTTCGATCTTCAGCACCATGCATTATGCTGGCCCCTCCCATGGGCACATTGAACTGGCAACTGAGTCCTGGCATGGTGGCACCTGTAATCACAGCACTGGGGAGACCAAAAAAAGGAGGATAATTAGGAGTCCACGCTGCATAGTGAGACTCTACAAAATACGTAAGAAAACCCCCAAAGCCTGTTTTGACATTTTACTGCTTTCATTAGCTCCTTATAGTTTATACTGTTATTATTGGTTTATTCATGATGTGCAGACTGGAAAGAAGGAGAAGGGGAAGAAGAGGGAGAGAAGAGAAATATAGAAAATAGCGAGTCAGACTCTTGATGGTAACTTACAGCAAGTGTAAATGGTTAATTTTCAGAAGGTTTCACAGAATAATTGTGGAAGTGAGAGGAGGACTAGAGGGGGAGAGAGGTGTCATCAGAGATGGAGGGACTCTCTGGGGTTGTAGGATTTGTCAATGTACTTGAGCTTAGTTTTTCTGAGCCCTCTAAATATAATTCTATTAATCGTTAGCCCAACATGACTACGAATAACACCATGCAAATGAAAGCACTGGTCTATTCTATTCTCTTTTTGTATATAGGTAGATACCTGATTTTTAGGTTTATAAAAAGTGTAAAAGAAATGAGAGAAGATGAGGAGTGACAGATAAGATGAGGAATGGTGAAAAGTACAGAATGGAGATAAAAGATTAAAAAGAGAAAAACAGACTGGGACCAAATTTACGAGGTTGTTTTTGGTTTAGCAGTATCCACAGTAGTAATCAAGCTTCAGAAGCCATGTCAAGGCCCTGTTTCAAGGCCGTCATGGGAAAGGATCTTCCTGAAGGGAAGAGAAACGTTTCACTATATTTGGGAGACTCATTGCAACCCATAAAATCCTGGCACCTGTGTCCTAGTGAAACAGTTCAGTGGGCTTGTGAGCGGGCAGGGAGCCAGTCTAGCAGATGGTCATGAGAGGGGGAACCATGCACCGTAGGAACATGAAGTGTGCTTGCCCAGGCCAGGAGTCCCTGCCAGAAAGGTTCAAATGCCTGCCCCTAGAGCGGGAATCTTATTTTTATAAGGATTCCTCCAATAGAAAATAATGCTGGGAAAAAAGGAAATAGCAATAGATGTTTCTTCCCTTTGAGCTTGGACCAGAGAAGGGAAGTGAACCTTGGTGGAGATCTTTTGGGAGTTGAAGTGATTGGTCAGAAGGCACTCACAGTGGTGCCTTCTCTTTTGGGTTGACAGCAGTTTGCTACAAAACAAGACAGTGTGTATATCTTTACTGTGCATGCCCAGAGTTGAACCCAGATTGCCTTTACCAATGGTGAAGATTTTGGAAACACTTACGGCAAGAGGGGACCAGTGTCTGTGGCTCCCCTGACAACAGAAGTTGCAGCCCTTAGGTTGCGAGGCTCTCTGAGATCCTGGTGGTAAACAAAAGGGAAAAATAAAGGAGTTAGACCCTCTTTATTAGCAGACACCTTCCCCTTTCTTCTGGTGACCTAGAGCTCCCTAATTCAGACAAGCCTAGCTATAATCTTTCAGAGTGTCTGAGCCTCATGCAATGTTTTTGGATGTAAAGCTCATGCTACTGTAGAACTTAGCAATAGACAAGTTTTTAGAAAATAAGTGTTTAGCTGGATTTGATCTTCCATAACCATTAATTAATTTATTCATTTGTAGTAGTTATTTATTTTTAACTGCTCCAATATTACAAGTCAATATGTTTTATGTTGGCAGAAATATGCAGATAATTAAAAGCTAATCTCACGATCCAAAGTTTGTTCCATTTAGTAAAGGAAGTAAAGTAATATTAAACTTTATATAAAGAAGGATATTGAAGTACTACATGGAAGTTAGAACAAAATACCATGGGGAGCACAGAGGGGATACTATTAGGACAAGGGAAAGGGACAAGGGGGAAATGCAAAAAAGTATGAGAGTCACAAGGGAGGGTCCATAAGATCAATGTATGAAAATGTCACAATGAAATGCATTATTATGATAAAATTATATGTGCTAAAATTGTAATAAAAATGGTATGAGGCATAAGGCGAGAAAGAGGAACAAAACATTTTCAGTCTCTCAGTGGCTCCTGCCATTTTTATAGGAACAGACAGTGTTTAAAATAAGTGGGGCTGTTACTATTAATTTTCCTTATACAGTTCAGGTATGCTGAAAAATAGTTGCAAAGTATAGATAGTCAATTTGGGTGAAATTTCCTCCAACTTTTGACTGCGTAATCTTTATTTCTGTCTTGATTTGCACATTTTAGTCATTTTTGTGCGTGTGTACCACACACACGGAGAAAGTTTTTTTCCTAATATTTATTTATTTATTTTTGCCATAGGTTATATAAACTAATATAACGTGTTGTTTTCTGAACATTGAATCACAATATATTTTCATGTTCGATGTTCTTTTTTAAATATATTTTATTACTTTCAGTGAGAAAGAAATAGTATAATGAGACAGTTTCAAAACAAGTTAGTAGGATAGTAATTAATATAGAATGTAATATCATCCATAGATCCAACCATGCATTAAGCACAAACATTAAAACTTGTAAGGCTGAAGAAATAGCTCAGTGGACTAAGCACCTGCTTAGGCAAGTGCAGGGACCAGGGTTCAATCTCCAGCATCATGTGTCATGCTGGCCCTGCTCATGGGTGCGTTGAGCTGGCAACTAAGTCCTGGCATGCTGTCACACACCTGTAATCCCTGTAATGGCACTGGGGAGGCCAAAAACTGGAGGATCACTAGTAGTCCACGTTGCATAGTGAGATTGTACAAAATACATAAAAAAACCCAAAAACCTGTTTTGACATTTCTCTCCTTTTGTAATTTTGCAGTTAATACATTGCATGCTGTTGTCTCTGTAGTATTCAGAGTACAAGATGCAGACATGATATCTTGTCTAAGCACTATTAGTACAAATCTTTCCTCTTACTGAACTAAGAGAAAGTAGCTATATATCTGTCCTTACTGTACTCAGTGGTGTCCCAAATTTTCTGATCAGGGAGATTATGGAGCTATAGAGGAAGGTGACTGCTGGTGAATAGTGTGCCTAAGGAGAGTCACCTAGAGAGAAAACATTCTCTCAGGCTTTCACAGAGAGCAAACTGGTAAGCAATATGGCTGTGACTCATCTAGATGACTAACATGGACAAGAGACCTATAAATTGATATGTTTATATGGTTTCAGGGTAAATCCTGAGGGGATTTAACTGACCTTGTCAGATATAAAAGTTGCATTTTTTTTTGTTACATAGGTCTTGCTTTATCTTGGTCTTAACATCCAGCAGAAAAGTCTAACTATGAGGTATAAAAAGTAAAGCCATATTAATATAATGAGTAGTAAAAGGCTCAAGTCAACAACTTTTGACATTGCCAGCTCTGCTGCTAACCCACTACTATTATGGACTATTGAACTATATTGGATTATTTTGATGAATTCATGCACCTATAATATTTGAATGGAAATGGAACACTCATCTCTCACGAAACAAAGCAAACCAGGGAGATATAAATGAAGGGCCATTTTGTACTGGAACAAGTTTTAGTATTTAATTTAACAATATATTTCCTATTATAAATCTTACCCAAATCAAAGTAATGCAAATTAGAAAAATAAGACAGTATATCTCTTGCCTACTGAGTGGACAGGGTTTGTGATAATGTGTAGTGGTAAAACTTGAGGAACATTAAAATCTCAAGCAGTTGAAGGGATCCTTTCCTCAGGACAATTTGTCAGGAGGCTACATGGCTGTGCTCTTCTTCCTTGGGGATTCTTATCTCACCTTGCTTAAGCTCTCACTCTGCCTTCTGGGCAAGCCCTGTTCCTCCATGAGGCCTTCTTGGCATCCACTAATGGTTTCTGTCCTGAGTTGTTTATGAAAGGAAAGGAAGAGGCAGAGCAAGAGCCAGCTACCTTTAAGATGGAATAATTAAAAAATTGTGTATTACAGAAATAAAACAATGCTTATCTTCAAGTTGAATTTGTTTTTCTGCCTGAAATAAAAGAGAATTTTCCAATTAGATGAAAATAATTTCTGCAGTCTTTCTAAAACATGACAGCCAGAATGGAGATGAATAGATATCATGCTGCTGCAGTCAGGCAAATCAGTGCCTTTGTAAACAGAAGTCATAATCTGTGCATGATATCATCAGAAAAAAGGGACTTTTATAATGATGGGGCAATAATTCCACATTTAATAAGCATTTCCTTAATATTTACTGAGCATGATCAAGCTTAGAGTTTAATCTACTGTGATGAAATAATATTTTTGTCTGATACATAGAACCAGCCAGATGAATTTTTTACTAACATTAGAGGACAATCTTGGGACAGACTTACTTCAAGTATAGACACCGTGGTGCTTGTAATTTCTTTTAAGGAATTCACTTGTTTTCTGCAGCAACCAACAAAGGTATGAGACTGTCCTATGGCAGGAAAGATACGTCTTAGGTATTAGAATGCTGAAGAATGAAACAAATTCAGAGAAAAATCCAAACCAAAACTGAGAATGTAGACATTCTCCATTTCAGATGTATGGCCCTGCAGCTTCTCCTGTGGAGGACACCCTGGGATACTTAGAGTGTGCAGCAACTGGGCATACACTGCAAAGGGGTCTGCTGAGAATCACAGGGGAGAGTGCCAGTTCCGTTTGTCACAGTAACAGGTAAGAGCACATATAGTACAGAATTTCAAAACAAGAAAAATTGAACAATGGTTGCATTATATATTCATCATCAAATCAGTGTAGATCAACAGACATAGGTATGTAAGGCTGGTCAAACAATTAAACATTAGCATTTTTAATAAACATCAATTTTTAAAAAAAATTTTCAAATGCATTTTGTATTTAAGTCATGCTTCTAAAAAAAAAAAAAAAAATAGGGATTGAGAACGCAGAAAATGAAAGATCCTGAGATTGATTCCTGGTACTGCCCCAAATTTATTTATTTATTTATTTATTTATTTACTTATTTATTTATTTATTTCTTCTTTTGAGTCCTTACACTAGGGAGACTATACGACATTTGCATATGTAGATCTGGTTTACTTCACTTATAAGTATACGTTCAAGATCGTTTGTCACAGTTTAGATCTTGTGTACCCCCCAGTCTCCTGTGCAGAGGTGGGGCTTGCCTAGTGAGTGAATCACAAGGATGCTCCACTTGCCAGAGGATTAATGTATAGAAGAGTTCAGCAGCTTTCAGGAAGCAGGGCCTCGTTACTGGAGTGGGTCGCTGAGGGCGCTATCTGGAGCGGTGAATTCTCCCTGACACCTCCTTCCCTCTCTGCTTCCTGGCTCCTTCTTTTTGAGTAGCTTTCATTTGCCATTCCTGCCCTGGAGCCAATAGATATAGGGCTGAATCTTCTGAAAAAAGTGGAGGCAAAACATACTGTTAAGTATTTTGCCCCAGGAACAGAAAAATAAGGAATATACCATGTTACCCTCACATCATCCTGAGAAAACTGTGATGGCTGTTTTCTAGGTGGAGAAAATAGCACACAAGTGATAAGAGGCAGCGTAGGGGCTCCCACTTTCCCCAAATTTCAGTCTCTGTGTGCCATCTTTACCATTGTTACATCTAAGCATAATTTGTTAGCCTTTTCTTTGGAATAAATCACTTTTTGAACTTACTGCCTATCTAACAACATGTATGAAATCATGGCTTTAATGTGGCATTCTAGTTGTATATATTTGTTTCATATTAATTTAAACCAACACTTCCTTTAAAATGTTCATTCATGTACCATTTGAAATCATATATGACCAGGCACTAGACACCACATATTATATTTTGAAAAACTCATGCCACAATATACAAAATATTCATGGTCTGAAGTTATTCAAAGTCAGATCATGAATCAAAAAAAAAAAAAAAAATTTGTAGTTTGGACCCTGGAAAAAGAGATGGCTCTTTGGGAGATCCTTATTTTGTCTAAATATTGGAAACATCAAAGGGTTGGCCTTTGACTTTGGCTTCCTGATACCAAAGAGGCAATAGTAGATGCAGGAGTATGTATTTTAATCTAGTAGCTATTCCAAGGCTGCAGTTAGCAGATAGATCTGCCTGTGTTAATTATGGAGTTGAAGAAAGCAACTGATTTACAAATACAATGCCATGGTTATGTTTTAAGAAAGAAGTGACACTCAAGAAGGACCAAATTAACGCAATAAGGCTCTAGATCTGTCCTCAAGAATCCACTCAGTTAAAAGGGATGAGCTTTGGAAAAAAGGGGGGCCCTTTTCCTTAGCTAGTATCCAGGAAGATATAAACCCCTCAAAAAAGAAGGCAAGTGGGGTGGTGGCTTGCCTCTGTCCTTTCATTCTTCTCGGTGAAGAGAACACAGTGATGATGCGAAGAAGTGAGCTCTAAGGTTGGGCATGAGCAACGGGATGCAGAAGGAAATAGCAGCAGGGGTGTGAGGATGTTTGTGGGCAAAGAGGGCGATCGGCAGTTGGTAGTGAATTTGTCACCGCAAGTTAGCCACTTCTCCAAGTCAGAGTTTCTGCGTGCCAGCCAGAGCAGTGGGGATCTACTCAGGTCTCGAATTACTAGTTCAGGTGAGAAGCTGGTGAAGAGGCTCACAATGTCCCAGTTGGTATCTTTTAAGGACCAAGGGGAGAGCTGTAATTTTATTCAGAATGGGACATCCTGTGGGGGTGAGCTGTCACTGTCAGTAAATGTGTGTTTCCATAAATGTAAATGTAAAAAAAGGGACTGGCTAGTAGGCATTTTTTTTTTTTTTTTAATTTCAGGGGTAACATTCCCTTTCGTTTTCTTTCTTTTTTTTTTTTGTACTGAAAACATTTTTCCTTCTGACATAGACTATTTTGCCATAAGAAAGATTAATTTGTGTTTAGTAAAATATGTCTCTATTGCATTTTGTAGCCTTTTAAGAAACACTTAACTTGGTTTTCTCATGCCAGAACGGTGCTTGTCCTCATTGACTTTATGCTGACATTTTAATGTTTTAATTATCAAAGTGAAAATTCTTAATGTACAAGAAATTAATCTTTGGAGACAACATACGATAAGACTGCTTTTTCTCTTTTGGAACTAGACATCATGGATGCTGGCCTCCTCAGTCCTCAGAGTGTCCCAGGCAGTAGCACATTGGCTATAACCTCTTGGGCTGCAAGCACTCTCCTCAGCTTGCCCCTGTGGGCGCACTAGCGTTACCGTTCTCTAACTGCGCCTCAGGGGCCAAGACGTGGACTGGGCTGGACCGCAGGACAATAGATGAAGCATTTCTCCTTCACTGAATTTAAGTATTCCTTTGCTTTATTTTAATTTTGTGAGAGCCTGTTGCTGTTCCTAAATTCAGTTTATTCCATTGTTTTGGTGTCCCTGAATATTCTTATGACAATAAATACTGCTTTCATTACAGTAATTTTTTTTTCAGTAGTGGAGATTGAACTAAAGTCTCATACGTGCTAAGCTGCGACAGAGCTACATCATTTTTAAATTTTATCTTAAAAATTTGAGACAGTGTCTTTCTATGCTGCTCAGGCTGGCTTTCAACCTATAGTCTTCCTCCCTTAACCACTGGAAGAGCTGGCATTATAGACACATGACACTGCACCTCACTGCTTGTGGTAATTTTATAGTTAGCTTTTATATCTGACAAGAGAAACACTCCTTTATTATTTTTTTTAAAATTGGCAATAATTATGCATCCTTTCATATGAACTTAAAACATAATTCAGCTCAAGAAAAAAACTGATATTATAATAGCTTTACTTATATGAAATTTTGAGAAGGATTAGCATTTTTATAATATTGTTTCTTTCTCTAGGAATAAATGTTTCAATTTATTGGGGATTAGATTTGAGATAGAGTCTGGCTATGTAGCCCAGCTGGCCTTGCATTCACAGTGATCCTTGTGCCTCAGCTTCCCAAGTGCTGGGATTACAGGTGTGCACTCTCACACCTGGCTCAGAATTACTTTTATAGTCACTTAAAAACCACGTTGATTAAACTGTATGATTTCTTCATTTCAGGCATGTACTTCTCTTGTTCTTGTTTCCCAAGAATATTGTAACATTGTTGAGTTTGTAGATGAAAATTTTGAATATTTTTTATGAATGAATGTGCATATTTAAGAAATTTGATTTTAAAACAGTCTTATTTCTATTCAGTTTAACCAGAGATTCCTTTATTAATTCTAGTAGGATTAAAGGGAGAGATATTGTTATGGTCATGCTGCAGAGTGGCAGAGATTTTCTTTCCTCCAAAGTTGACTTGGATGTAAAACTTGGACAGATTTACTTTAAGTAAAAGTATCAGTTCAGTGACACATGTAATTACATGTAAGAAGTATGTTTTTTTTCTAATGATGCCATATATGTACAAAGAATATATAAGCAGCTTTATTGCCCACATGAGGATAAGGAGGCCAATCCTTCCTATAGGTAGGCTATAGCAGGCAGCCCAAGTTTGGCTCCATCTTGTGGTGAGGAGGTCTCACTGAGAATGCCAAGCTAACAGGTGCTACTTCCATGACCGAAAGGATAATGGGAAGGTGAGGATAGAGAGTCACTGTCTTACGCCAGTGAGAGCTATTTTCAGGTCATCCCAGAATTTCACAGCAATAGTTGTTCTAATGATATACAGAGTGGGTGCTGAGAGTATAGTTTCTTGCATCAGAAATTTGTAAATAACTACTACCAGGGATGTTATAGAGATTTGAGAAGACATTAAACAAATCTGTTTAGACCTCTATACAAAAGGACTGTCTGGATAGGACATTAATGAGATGGCCTGTTGTACTGTAATTTGAACAGATTTTAGATTCTTTCATCTGAAGGCATTCTGTTTGTGGTGAGTTAGTATGCAAACAACAGCATAGCTGAGTTTAAGTAAAATTTGTAAATGCAGATAATGTTGTCTCAAGAACTCAAGATATTAAAATCATTTGCACATTGTGGGTGTTGAGCCCACAGCCATCTCTTGACATGATCAAGAATGGAGTAGTGCTGTGCTTATCAAATAGTGTCCGAGAATTTAACTGAGGTGGTGAGGCTGTAATATGTGCAGAGTGCTATTCCAGACCTTTGAGTGACCTTGTGCCTGAGTACTTGAGTATTTTAAATGAGCATATACAGTGCCTATCCTTAGAAGAGGGCACCAAGAATATCATTCTATAACCATATTGCTTGAGAAGGCTGGCTGCAGTTAGGTCTGCCAAACTCCGCGCCAAAGCAGGGCCGCCCCAGTACCCCTCCAGTAACCCACTGCTTCTTTTTGGAAGTGCAGGCTGACTGTAGTTGGGAAGCTGTTGAAACAGGCACTAAATAGAACATGTTAGCCACTCTATAACTATGAAGCATTTATCATTTGTTTGTTGGGTGGAATCAGTAATTCTAGTAGTAATGGACATTAGGACCTTAGTGAGTGAGGCCATGGCAATAAGGTTGTGATACTTCACCATGAGAGGGTAATCATTCTTCACAGATTTTTTTTTTTTTTTGTACCAGGAATTCAACTCAGGGCCTTGTGCTTGCTAAGCAGGTGCTGTGCTGCTGAACTACATCCCTGGCCTCATTCTTTCTAATTGTAAGGACTTCTCAAATTGTGTTAGATGAAGAATTGTCCCTTTTGTCAAAGTTTTGAATAATTAGTTTCAATATTCAAAAGCTCTTTTGTATTTTTTTTATTTTTGCATTTAGGACAGGGGACACAGGGTCTACAGGGTCTCACTATGTGGTTCAAACTCATAGTGATTCTCCTATTTTCAGCCTCTCAAAGTGCTGGGATTACAGATGCGCGCCACCACGCCAACTCTCAATCGCCATCTCAGTGCACCCCGGGAACAGGCCCACAGGGCATGCTGGAAATTGAACCCCAGCCACTGAGCCCTGCCAAAGCAGGCACTTTAGTCCGCTGACCTATCAGGCCAGCACTAAAAGCTTTTTAAAATTTTTAATTGATCATAGTAAATATTTTATCCAGAGGAGCATATCATGTCTGTTTTTGTCAGTGTGACTGTAAGTCCCCAAAACTTATGTTAATTTTGATTATTGCTCACTAGGTCTGGATACCCACGACCCTCAGCAGGTATTTTCCACTAACATGCTATCACTGTGGAATTTTGTTTGTGACCATGTAGAATTAAGGTTACGGTGAGCTGCACTTATTTTTTTCTTCTTTTTTATGCTGAGAGACTTCTAAAGCAAGTGCTTTGTTTAAATTCACTGGGATCCCCAGATAAAACTAATTTGAGTCCCAGGGCTGATTAAGGCTATAACGTTTTTTGCTACTTGGTTTATGTCAACAATTAACAAATTAATGAAGACCTATGTTATGACAGGCAAATGGCAATCAGTATCTTTCCCCCAGTTCCTGGCAGAGGCATAGAAGTTGTTCTTTGGGGCCTGATGTCAGCCATGGTCTCGTCTGGAGTCAGTCACATGATTCAACCTGAAATGTCTAGATAAATGCTAGCATCAAGATACACATCCTTCTCAGCTGCACATGGGACCTTCTCCAAAATGGACCCCACGTTAGCCCTAATCTTCCTAATAAGCAGGTGGACATCACGGATTGCAGGCACCTCGCCAAAAGTTGGGCGGAGCTCTTCTTATGCCGGAGACATGAGAAGCGAGCCTGTGTGGAAGAAGCTAAGCAGGGAAGGCAGGGGCCAGACCCAAAGCTGGGGTGCAGGGCAGGACCTAGGCAGACCTGTGTGGAGAGGGAGGCTTTGTGTGGACACCAGGGAGGTAGAGAAATCCAAGATGCACTCAGGTCTGAGTCAGAATGTCCGGTAGCTGACAGGAGCCAGTGAACACAGTTTTTGCTTCAGGAGTGAACTCAGTGATAAAGTCCCTCACAAATATTAATTTCATGGCAGTCATGTGCTTTCTATGTGGCCATTTGTTTTTGAAGGGTGTTATGGTTTGCATGCATTTGTCTCTCCAAAGTCTCATGCAGGCATGGAAGTGCAGTTCTACAGTTTCTGATTAATTCATGATCCAAGGCTGGGGATTATGGGTCTGAGTACTGCTGGGACTATGGATGTGAGTGTTACACCCACGAGCCTGAATGTAAAGTAAGAGAGAAAGAGAAAGACCTCCCCTCTGTTGCCATCGTTGCTATGACTCTTTCCTTGGCCCTCTTTGCTCTTTGCTGGCACCATGAAAGGTTGCTTTCTGCCATGCGCCACTCTGCCTTGGACTGAAATCACCATTAAATGTGAGGTAAATAAACCTTTCCTTCCTTCATTTTGGGTGCTGGGTATTTGTGCCAGTAACTGAGACAAAGAGCTAAGTGCAGGGTATACTGTAATAAAGATCAGGGGTTTTTCTCCTCTTGCTGCGGTGTCTCAGTGTACTAACATTTCAGCTCCCTTCACTTGTTCAAAGAATGAAGGCAGGGTTTGGGGCTAGGGGCTGTGTCCACACAGGTGACCCCATTAAAGCTCATAAACCACAAGGGCTATTTCTCTGGGAGTTCAGATTTTTATAGCAGTGTTTTTCACCGACCATCTGTATTAGAATCACCTCAGATATTTCTTAAGGATGGAGCATTTATCCATTGCTGGCCTTCTGGTTAAGAATTGCAAGTGTGGGAGTAGAGGCTGGATGTGGTGAAATCTAAACAAATTCTTTGGGAAGGTCATAAGCGTCCTCAAGTTTGAGACACTAAGCAAGGCAAATGTTAGCAAACATGCTTGCTTTTTTTAAAAAAATCTTGTTCTCTTACAAATTATTTTTCTTATTTAGTCATGTTTTTACTTTTACTTTGTTGATTCACAGAGATCTGTGCTTGATGCTAAGAAGGAGTCAGTTCCGTTAATTCTGTGTTCTTGGTCTGATACTTGGAGATGTGAGCGCTTGGGACCCGACCTGCACTGCCACCTAGTGAGCATTCCTCAAATGACAACAAGCTGAGAAAGGTTCTTGAACCTTGGAAGGCCGTGGGTAGGCAAGGTCTGATCAGGTCAATCCTCTTCTGAGCGGATGTTCTTTAAAGTACCAAATAATTCCTATTCACAATAATTCATATCGCCGTAAGTGTACCATGGCATGATGCTATAGGTTACTTGGAACTTATATGCTTTATATTCAGATGATAGCTGGTTATAGTTAGCTCAGAATATCATAATTATGAAAGATAAGTATTTGAGAAACATTTTATATTTAATGAATGTGAATATTTTCATAAAGCAAATAAAGTCTATGAATAATTCAGTAAATTTTTTTATTATTTAAAAGTGAAAGAGGGCCGACAATATGGCTCAGCAGTCGAAAAGATGCTTAGGCAAGCTCAGGTAACCATAGGGACCACAGTTCGATTCCTGGCACCACATGCTGTGCCAGCCTCGCCCCCTCCAGGGCAGGCTGAGCTGGCCATAATATAAAAAAAGTGAAAGAAAATCATTAAGATATTAAGAAAAACTTGAGAGGGACCACCTAGATTACAGTAAAATGGGAACATGTGGATTAATATCAATCTTTATGAATGTTACAATAACTTTTGAGGGAATTCTACAAAATTCACTATATTCTTGTGATACTATTATAAATCTTAGAATTTTCTGACCTTAGTGGTTGGTTGGATAAAGGATTGCAATATTATGGGCCATACACATAGTATCTTGCAGTTATACAAGGTAACTATCATTAATATCTAAACTTTGTAAAAATATTTACCATTTTTGTTACTTAATCATATTTACACAAAGTTATCCTATTACTTCAATATATGTGAAGTATTTCTAGTGAAAAGATAATTGCATCTCATTATTCACACATAATTGGCCTTTGCATGACAAAATTCTGTGAAACAATCTTCATATAACTATAGTACCTATAAGAGAATGATCCAGTGATATCTTACATTAAGATCTAGAATAAGTTTGATATTAGAAAATTTTTGAGCAAAAACAACCCCCCCCCCCACATGGTCTTGGTGGCTGGCTCAGCAGGGTTGCTGCGACAAGCAGTACCAGGGATCGAACCGGGGTCCCTGCACTCGCGCTTGCCTAAGCATGCACCAAGTCTTCTGACCTATGTCTCTGGCCCTTCTCTTCCTTTTGTTGTCATAGTTGATACTCCAGGAATGTAAAAAAACAAAAACAAAAACAAAAAAGCCCTCACCTTTATGTTTCCTTCTGATTTTTTAAAAAGGAGTACCCACTGAGAAATTTGTTTTGTTTACTTGTATACCTCTGACATCTAAAAAATTAGGGACAATCTAGGTGCTTAATAAATTCTTGTCAAATAAGTAACTGAATCATAAGTTTTAAAACAGTATGGAAGAGAATTCCCTAATTAACTCTGAAGAGATAATCACTCTTAATGATCTGCAGTGTATTTCTCTACATTTTAAATGCATTACCTGTATGAACTTTTTTGGAAAGGAAGTATGCTCTAGGTACTTTGTGTCCATTTTTTTAAAAAGAATTTTTGTTTTATTTTATTTTTTTTTTCTGTTTCAGAACTTTTGTTTGTTTATTTATTTTTATGGCGGGCTCAGCCTGCTCTAAGGGCAGGGCTGGTACAGCATGTGGGGCCGGGGATTGAACCGCGGTCCCTGCAGCCGCCCAAGCTTTCCTAAGCAGGTGCTTTACACCACTGAGCCATCCTGCCAACCCCTTCGTACTCATTTTTATTTAAAAATGTCTGTGCCCATCCATATATACTTCACATATTCTTTTTAATATGTATGGTATTTCATCATTTATTTAGTTTGCTTTCTACTGACTTATTCACAGTGTTTTTTCTTTCATGTGCGAATATAACTTGAATTGTGCCCAACATCTGTGCATATATCTGTTTGTATAACATTTATATATAAATATACACGTAAGTGCACATGTTTAGCTAGAGTATATATTCCAAAAACTGGAATTGCTGACTCAAAGGGAATGTTTATTAGAATAAAGAATATCACTGAATTTCCCTTCAAAAGTCTATGAGACTCTGTTCTCCCAAAACACCAGAAAACAATGAGTAGTTAGAGCCAGTGAAATAGAAATGTGGCCAGCCAAATAGCTCAACGATCTGAAGTGCCTGTGTAGGCACATACAATGGCCAAGGTTCAATCCCCGGCATGCCGTGTTGGCCCCGCCCCTGGGGCATGCTGAGATAGGGATTGAGATTGGGCGTGGTGGCTCCTGGGTGTGGTGGCGCGCACTTGTAATCCCAGCTCTTTGGAAGGCTGAACACAGAAGGATCACTATGGGTCAGATCAACATAATGAGATCCTGTAGACCCTGTAGACTCTTGCTAAAATACAAAAAAAAAAAAAAAAGAAAGAAAGAAAGACAGAAAGAAAAATGAATGGAATAATTATTATTTAACCACATGAATGACATTTCAAATCCAAACATTCTATATTAAGAAAAATACCTCATAGATCCTTTTAGCCTCCTTTGTAGAAACTTGCAAAATGATTAATTTTTTGTGGTGGTTAAACTTTTACAATTAT
>PVJA010037078.1:0-20610 GCA_004027025.1 Myocastor coypus
CAAGTGCAAGGGCCCGCTTTCGATCCCCGGTACTGTATGCCATGTCCAGCCCAGAGGTGACACACACCTGTAATCCCAGCACAGTGGAGGCTTCCCTGAGTGGATGGCAGCTGGAAGTCTCACCTGCATGCCTCCTGTGGGTTATCAGGGATGGAGAGTACCAAGTGCAGAGTCTTGAGTCCAATAGATCTGGGTGTGGTCTCAGCTTCTTAGCTGTGTAACTTTGGGTAAACTTTGTCACCTGTTTGGGCCACTGTTTCACTACCTGCCAAACAGGGACAATGACACAGGATGTCATAAAGATTGAATAAGAGAATAAGCAAATGCATTGGGCATAATGCCTGGTATATAGTAGATACAGGTGTCACCCTGAGAGAATTTGCAAGGAAAGAAGCAGAAGTGTCCTACCCCTTTCCAGTCTAAAGGAGGAGGAGTCTTCAGAATTTCATCTTCCATTATTGAAGTGTATACTATCATGTTTATTGTTTATCCAAATTTTGAATATTATTGTTATTAAAATCATTTACAAATTGTCCTTTTAATTATTATATTAGGGCTTGGTTTATAGCTCAATTTTATAGCATAGCATGGAGGCGTAGAGTGGCTTAGAGAATATAGCTGGCAAAATACAAGGTCACATCCAGGTAGTGGTAGCAGCCTTGCGCGGTCTTCTCTGTATAGAGCTGTATTGGTCAGGGTTTTACTTAGAGGAACAGAATAGATATAACATAAGGAATGGATATTAACACAAAATATACAATCTATAAGGAATTATAAGATTGGCTTACAATAGTCAGCCACAGAGTCAGATGAGGAAGCACACACAGGGCGTCTGTGCGCTCCGGACTGAAGAATTCAATCCCGAGGTCTGGACTTCACTGCAGCACTCCGTGTAAGTCTCTGTCGGCTGATGGGTCTGCGATGGAAGACTGAAGTGTCTGTAATGGACGCTGAAGAGTCTGCGACGGATGGTGAAAGATCTAAGATGGAGGCCAAAGAGTCTGCACTGTAAGCCAGACGATGAAGTCCAGTCTGAATGCGAAGACTGAAGCTTCTCTGACGAAGTGTTGACTCTTTCTTCAACCCTTTAAAAAGTCTTTTTGTGCTCAGTCATTCTGACGTGGGCCCATTGCGCCCTAGGGTGGAACCAACCATACCCCAGGATGGGCCCTTGATCCCTCTCTAGGGAGAAAGCCAATCATATCCTAGGTGGACTCTGGTCACGCTCCAGGGAAGAACCAACTGTACCCCAGAGTGGGGCTCCCACCATCAGCGAACCAGGCAGCTGAGTCATTCAGCCAAGTTGATACATTGTATCAACCACTACAAGAGCTTACAGAAATGTTCCTCACCATATCTTGAGGGTTGGAGCATTTCTCTGTTATGAGAGGCATAATTGAAACTCAGGGCTAGAAAGACTGTTTTCTGTGTTCCTAGAAGAGGAAATGATAGAAGTGTAGTTCAAACCCAGACTTCTAGGGCACAAAGATTTCCATGCTAGGGCGGAAGGCCAGGTCCAGAGGCTGCTGTTCCAGCCTGGGTGCCACGTCTCTTTCCTGCTATAGACTTCACTCCCACTCAGCATAACATATGTACTTGAGAAGTAAGCCCTGGACCAGGGAGCGAATCACTCACAATGCAGGAACAGGCCTTCTGCTCAGAGAAAAGGCTGACCGAGCCTTAGGCATTTCATGATGAAGATCATTGTGCGAGCGACACATCTATTGCACCAAAGGTGAAATATTTCAAATGTCTGACACCAAGTAGAGAACCCTGAGCATTGGACATAACTGCCTGGCAGGCTCAAGTTTCTTAGAGAGCAAGCTATAGTTGCCCGTGGATGCTACAGGGTGCTTGACTTAATTCAGAATGCCCCAACAGATGTCCTCCAAGACCGATGGCAGGGACCTGTGGCTCTTTGCAAGGTGCCATGGGAGCTGGCCTAGGTTGTGAAACCTCAGGCTGTCCTGTTCCAGGGACTGACCATGATCAGCCAGTTAGTCCAGATTCTTCTGCTTTCTGTAGAGGAACTCTGGCCAGATGGGGGAAGGGAGGAATGCCCACAGTTCTTAGTCTTGACTTTTGCTCCAGTTGTATGGCCCTGGATGGGGCTGGTGCTAAAGTTGGGACCATCTTGGGGAGCTACGCTGGACCAGTTGATTCCTATTTGCTGAATGTAAGGCCTTCTAAAATAAGGAAATCAGAGCTCGCATTTATAAGTGACCACCATAGGCCAGTTAACCAGCACTTCAGGGTTGTCTGGATTACGCATTCCCTGGTTATTTGCCCCAGCCCTGGGCTTTTTGCACTGCGGGAATCAGAGATGAAAGCAGACTCAGAAGAAGCAGCCAGGTAGGAGCCTCAGGCACACAAAAATCTCTAGGATCTGCAAGGTCTTTGGCCACTAGATCTGCCTATAGTCACTGTTGTCAAAGGGCCTCTCTGAAATGTGCCCAGCTTCTAGGCCCCTGTGCACAACCTGCAGGAGTGCCATCAGAGATGGCGAGACCGCGGCTTGGCTGCCCCTACCATTGCTCTCTCTCTCTGTCTCTCTGTCTCTCTCTCTCTCTGTCTCTCTCTCTCTCTCTCCCTCTCTCTCTCTCTCCCTCTCTCTCTCTCTCCCTCTCTCTGTACTTAGGGAAGGGTTTACTGGGTCCTGGGTGTTCAGGGTCTCACTACTAGATTGGACTACCAGTGATTGGCCGGTTTACAGCCTCCCAAGAGCTGGGATTACAGGCACACTCCACAATGCCTTCTCAGTTACTCTCTCAGTGCTCTCCAGGGGTGGGGCTGGAAGACCACTCATTGCTCTTGTTACTCAGTCCCAATTTACAGTGGTTGCCCCTGCTCTAAGGCACTGGTCTCTGCTGGGGGCGGGGGGGACACATTCCCTGACCTCAGTTCCTCTGCTCTTAACCTTAAGAAACCACCACATTCCCAATGCTACTCTCACAGTCCCCAAAGAGAAGACTGTTGTTTTCTCTGTGACAGGTAAAATTTTGTTCCTCTCACCATGAAACAAAGCAGTAAGTTATGTAACTCTCGTTCAATTCCAATATCCCCTGGGTAAGTGGCCACATCTGCAAGGACATGGAACCGTAGTTCCGGTGTGCAGGCTCTCCCTCTTGTCAGACCACGCAGAGAGAGGCTGAGCCTAACATGTCCTCGTGGGAAGCCAAAAAACAAGTGCGTTCGTGACAGATATGACAGGCAGGTGAACTGGCAGAAGGGCCCTCGCTGAGGTGTTTTCTCTTCTGCCTACTATGTGCCATGCTCCAATGACCTGCCTGATATCCAGAGGCTCTCTTCCGTAGGTATTGCTATGGTTTATGTCTAGTTGTCCCCCCACAGCCTCATGCAATCATGAGATGGGGACTCTAGAGTTTGAGACTTGAGTCATGATCCATGGGGATTATGTGTTTTAGTACTGATGGGATTATGGGTCTGAGTGCTGCTGGGATTATGGCTGTGGCCTGAGGCAGATAGGCTGAGGCAGAGAGCCTGAATGCAACATAAAGAGAGACAGAAAGACAGACTCTCTCTGTTGCTCTCTGCTGCCCTGGTTAGTCGGTTGCCTCTGCTGCAATTGTTCCACTACCATGAATAGCTGCTCTCTGCCATGTGCCAGTCTGCCTCGGATGGAGCTGGCCAACTATGGATTGAAACCTCCAGTAACTGGAAGCTAAATAAACCCATCCTTCCTTCATTTTGGGCGTCAGATATTTGTCCCAGCAGGGAGAGAAAACTAAGACAAGTATATCATGTCAGGCTATGATTTCCATCAGCGTGGGTGGATTTCTAATCCACCTCTACAATGGTTTTTCTGTGGGCAATAAATAAGCAGCTCTGTCTACCAAGAACAGCCCCTGAGCATTCCTGCTTCTTTCTTGTTTGCCCTTCATATTTAATTTTAGTACTTCCCATCACCGACACACAACCCCTGTGACCATGCCAGTGTTATTACGATGACCTTTGAATACAGACAAATTGCTTACTAGATGTCCAAACTGAAGTTCTACTTCTAGACATAGGTTTTGTGGCCGAAGGTAAAAGAATCTGAAGACGGTATTGTAAGGCTGGAATTAGCTCTCTCTTACTATCAATTAATGTTTTTAGGGGAGGGGCCAGGGAATAATGGGTGCTTTTCTGGGCACTTACTGTATGCGGTGCTGGCTTTGTCTGCCTCCTAGTGTGGCAATGACAGGACTCAGACACAGGGCCTTAGACTGGTCTGGCTGCACAGTTGGCCTCTGCCCCTCTCTAGCCACACCACCTTGATCTCTTTCTCCCTCAGACCCATTGAGTCCATGTCAATCCGATAGGGAAGACAATGTCCAGGTACCGTTGGGAGATCAGCTAAAAGCAGTTCTATATGAGGCCAATGCGCATGCTTTGTAGCAACACCAACGGTAACCTTGCAAAACAGCAGCGTAGCCCCATGCATGACAGTAATCTTCCCAGGCTTCAGCCCAGTAACTATTTGGCCAAAGTCAATTTGAGTAAATATACAGCTTGGGAGAAAGCTGAATGGCTAACAGAGCAATTTAAAACAGACAAAAATTTTATTAAAAATGTATATGTCCACTAGTTAGCAGTTGAAATATTGAGAAGAAATTTATCTTTCTCTTAGCAACACATTCCTCTTTCTTCCCCCCAAGTTTTTCAGTGTCTTTTTATTTCCTGTTTTCTTTTCTTTTCTTTCTTTCTTTCTTTCTTTTTTTCTTTTTTGAAGGTAATGAGCAGAACATATTTATTGAGGGAAAGAAAGCTCCTGTCCAAGAGAGGGACAGGAGGGGGGTCCCGAGTGGTGTACCCCTTGTCTTTTTATTTCTAATATACTTTTAATAATTTATTCTTGTGGCCTGAGGTCTCAGCTTCTTTATCTCTCACTTTCATTCGTGGCATTTACTATGTGACATTCCTTATTCACTGGCTCTGTGCTCTTCTCTTTGACACAACTGTATGCTTCCCAAGGGGAGAGTGTGTCGGCCTCGTCTGCATCCGCAAGTCCATCTGGACCTCAAAAGAACTTATTGGTCCTTCTGTAAGCTCTTGTTGAATGTATCCATGCTTGAGTGCATGAATCAGGTGTTTTAAGTCTGAACTTAATATCAGCCACAACTAGTGTAAGGGGGAACAATTTCTAAAAATGCATTATAATTAAGAAAGTCTTTCCCCTCGAAGGAGAACTAGCCCATAAAGCACCCTGAGATTGTTGCAGTTGTCAAACCACCCGCTGAGGCACCCCAGTCAATGCCTCAATGAGAAGCAGTGATGTCCATTTCTCTCCAGTGGCCATGTGCTCAGCTATCAGGTTGACCAACTTATAGCAAGGATGTCTTTTAGCCAAATCACCTGGATCCATGTACAGGGATGGCACAAGCCATAGGACATGTGTGGGGTCCTTGTGTGTGTCTCTAACTTTGACTACCTCAGACCAGCAGAGGCTCAAGTCCAGGCTCCTGAGATCTTAGCATCAGACTGTAGTTCTGTAGGAAAGTCACCATTTTCTCCTCCTTCCTGCTTCATCTGCGGTGTCGCAGCTCAGAACAGCTCCTCTTTCCTAGAGGTGTGCAGGGTAGTCACACTCTAAATAGGCCTGTTAAGTTAATTTTGGAACTAGAATAGAAGCCAGGTACTATGGCTACTGCAGAGGCTGAGGCAGGACACTCTTAACTTTGAGGTCAACCTGGGCAACTTTAAGGAGACTTTGTCTCAGAACAAAATATAAGCCAGATATGGCAGTGTACATCTCTAACCTCAGCACTCAGCTGCCTGAAACAGGAGAATCACTGCAAGTTCAAGGCCATCCCAAGTTCCATAAAGAGTTTAAGGTCAGTCAACTACATAGTAAGACCCTGTCTCAAAAATCAAAATAAACCAAAGCAACATGAAAAGGGCAAGAGATATAGGTCAGTGGCAGAGCAATCCTAGATCAAATCTTTCTTTCTTTCTTTCTTTGCTTCTTTCTTTCTTTCTTTCTTTCTTTCTGTATTTTAGGGAAGGGTCTACAGGTTGTTCAGGCTCTCACTACTAGGTCGGACTCCCAATGATCTACCTGTTTACAGCCTACCAAGAGCTGGGATTACGGGGCCTGTGCCTCCAAGCCCAGTCTCAATTGCTCTCTTTGCATGCCTCAGGGGTGGGGCCAGCACAGTAGGCCTGGGGACCAAACCCCTAGCCATGGCACCTACTTACCAGTGCTTTAATCCACTGAACAATTTGACTGGCCCCCAATTTCTGGAAATGGAAAAAAAAAAAAAAAAAAAGTGGCACGGAAGTTTTTTCCATTAGGAGAACAGATAAGGTAAGATACAAGAGTATTATGCAAAACATGGTGGGAAAGAGTTGGAGACTCTTGATCCAGTCTCCTTTGTGTGTTTTGACAATGTGTGTGTGTGTGTGTGTGTGTTCCACAGAGAGAACTACCCACAAGCCTGTTTATGTGTGTAACTGTGGCATGTTCCTGTGTCCCTCTTCACCTGGAGGTTGTCTACTAGCTTCCAGCCTCTGTGAGCAGCTGTGTCTGCCTGTGCTGTTTGACTTGTCTGGTTTTTTGTGAACAGAGCCCAACGCTTGGACTCACATGTGCACATGGGTAAACATAGCCGACAGGGAGGACATGGGTTGAAGTCAGCAAGCCCAGATTCTACTCCTGCTCCATCATGAACTAGCTCCTCCCTCTCTGCCCCTTGGCCCCAGAGCAGTCCCTGGCTTTATGACAGTGAGAGCAGGGAGCACCTGAGCATCATCAGACACTCTGGCCCTCAGTTACATGGAAACACACAGAAGCAGGGCACGCTTTCACCCTCCCTGAGTTATCCCTTTGAAAGAGAGACTTGTCTTTCACATTGAGCTCTTACAAAGTGGCTCACTTTGCAGGGAACTCTGTCAATTGCTGTGTATTGAACAACAAAGCAATGCTCAGGGAATGTACATTCACCTAAAGCCACCTCAAACAACATGGGTTTAGGATTCTTAAAGAGATAATCTGACAGAATCTGTAGCGAAACGGAGTCGGAGACATTTTACACAGATTTAGCAATTCTTCCTCAGGGTATGACCTCAAATTACAAGTGCTGGGTGTCATGGCAAATAAGCCTTTGAAAGCTCAGCTTGAGAAAGCACTGCCGAGTGGTTCTTTTGTGGTGAGCACAAATACACACACCCAGAGAATGAAGAGAAATCTCTCCTGCACCCCCGTCATGTCAGGAGGATGGAGGTTGCCTTGCTGGTGACAGAGTCAGCCTCTGAGGCAGCAAGCACTGGTCACAGGGTGCAGGTGGACATGAGGAGGAGGGTCTGGAGAGAGGATAGCCTGCCGGAACAGTCTCCATGCAACAGATGCTTCTGGGCAGGAGCTTACTAGGGACTGAATGGAAGCCATCCTAGGGATGACGACTTGAAAAAGAAAGCGACGCTTTTGAGGGAATACTGCTGGAAAATCATCACTGGCTTCTCATTTGCTTCTAAATTGCAAAGCTGAATTAGTAATTTAAGCAAGTACACATTGGCCTGTGTAATGCCACTCCCAAAGGCTTCGAGATGCAACTGTGCCCAGCTTCTTTCTCCATTGCTGTTTTGGATTAGGGGTGGAGGAAGCTTCCTTACATTGGGCATCTGTAGAGGACAGTGATGAGGGCTTTTAGATCTGAAATAGAATTTGACAAGAACCTAAATGTTTAGGGACCAGTCTGAAAATGTTTCCTTCCTGGATGTGCCATTGTATTTGGAAAAAGATCAAGAGGCTCACTGAAAAGGCGTTCTCCTCAAGCCGAAAGAAATGACAATTCAAGACCAATCACCAGAAGCACTGCCATTAGCATGAAAGTGCAGTCAGGCCATGCCTGCCCTCCTCTCCTTCTCTCTCTCTCTCTCTCTCTCTCTTTCTCTCTCCTCCACTCCCCTCTTCTTCCTGAAGCTGAAGGTTGATTCATTTCCTATCTCCTGTGGAATAATCACCATGGCTCTACCTGTTGGATACTCACCACGAAACATGCTCCTCTCCAAGAAGCACATTAGCTAAATTATGTTTTTTCCTTTCTCCTATTTATTAATGACCAGATATAGGTAGGCATGATCTTTCTTTCTTTCTTTCTTTCTTTCTTTCTTTCTTTCTTTCTTTCTTTCTTTCTTTCTTTCTCTCTTTCTTTCGTCCTCTTCCTCCTCCTCCTCCTCTTCCTCCTCCTCCTCCTCTTCTTCTTCTTCTTCTTCTTCTTCTTCTTCTTCTTCTTCTTCTTCTTCTTCTTCTTCTTCTTCTTCTTCTTCTTCTTGGCTGAGGCTGCCTTAAGGGCAAGTCTCATGCTTCATTTTTGGGGTGGCAATGCAACCGTGGTCCCTGACACCTGAGAGGGTTTGTGGAATCATGTGATTTAATCAACTGAGCTACATGACAGACCCCCTTTATTTTCATTTTCAGAGAAAGTAGCTGAAGTCGGAGCACTTGGCCACACCACTGAGACTTGGTAGAATGTGTACTAAGACCAAGGCTCGACCTCTTAACCGTGGTCTTGTACCAGCCCTTACAAACATTTCCTACTGTTTGCAGAAAGTGATTAAGTGATTGTATCAGAACGGCAGCAGAGTGTTCAAGCCAGGAGCTGTAACTTAATTCCTCTGGTCACTCTTTCCTGGCTGGGCCCTGGGAGTCTTCTCACATACTGCAGAGCACAAGTCTGGATATCAAATGCAGAGGTCAACAAGGTCACATAAAAGAGCGAGGTGCCTGGAGTGAGCTCTGGAGAGGTGGGGGACGGGAAGGAAGAGAGTCCTGGCCCAGCTAACAAGCACTGAGGCGGCATTCGGACCCGACATTAGTGTTAAAGCTATGACCCTGCTGTTAGCCTAGCTTTAATATTTTCAAAGGTGAGGGAGCCAAATTTGTGGGTGATCTTTAAGATATTTATCACTATCCTCACTTCAATTCCTAGTCCAAAAAAGGAAAGAATTCACCACTGGCTTAAAACAATGTTGTCTAAACACACACAGAACAAACAAAGCACAATGAAGTGCTAGAATTGCTTCCTTGGTTGCTGCATTGCTAGCTCTGAACACTGCCATACCATGGAGACAGCAGGGTCAGGGTGGCACTGACATTCTCAGAGGTGGACTCACAACCCAACACCACCTCCTAACTATCTTGGTAGCCTTCCTGTGCTGCAGTGTCCACTTTGCTACATGGGAAATACTAATAATCTTCCCTGTGCGAGTTTGTTGAGAAGAGCATGAGTGCATCAGAGTAACTAAACACAGTGCCAGCCCAGCATGGCCAACATAGCCCTGGCTTCCAGCTCCTGCCCCTTGTGCAGTCTCAGGTTTCCTATGTCAGAGCTTCATTATTCTCCTATTGCTCCCTCTGCAGAAAGTACAGAAATCGTCCTGCCCTTTTATAACAAAAAAGGTCCTGCTTCCAGAACTTTCTATGGACTGGCTCGTCCTTGCCATTCAGGTTTCAGTTCACAAGTCACCACACCAGAGGCGAAGCTCTACCTGACCTAAGGTTGCCATCCGTTTCCCATGTCAAATCATCGTTGCACTGCAGCTGTATTGCTTTGTCCAGGGCCTCACCTGGCCTCATTTATTTCCTGTTTCTGAGCTTGTTGCCTATCTCTGCATGCACAGCAAGGGCCTCACTGCCATTTCCTCACCCTTGCACTGCCGCTTGGCACATAGTAAGCATGCAGTGGACATCCATAGAATGAGCAGATGAATGAATGAATGAATGCAGACCACTGTGAACTCTGAGCCATAGTATAATAACATGCATATAGCACTTAAGAGCTATTATCTTGGACAGCGTAAAGGAGGAAAATTAAGTCTTGGACTGCTTTCATGGGGCTTTGAGGTTTACCTGGAATCTCACTGTGAAGCAGCACCGGGCCCTACTCATTCTGTGCTCTCTAACCCAGTGCAATGTTTTGGCCTGAGAAGCTATTAAGGAGATAGAGATAATGCCTCCGAGAGTACAGATAGAATCAGAAAGGCAGAATTACTTTCAGTAGGCGCATGACTCAGGATCTGCCATGTCACTGTTCTGGGAGCAATGCGGAGCTGGAGTGAAAGTAGGACCTAGGTACAGGGCCAAGGAGGCTTCGGAGCCAACTAGGCTCTATGATGTGAATAAAATGGGGCTCAGGCTTTAGTCTACTTCCCTACTCCGCCTTCTCAGCCTCAATTTCATTTTTGCCTCAGTTTCTCAGACTGCTTGAAAAACCTCTCCCCATCTTCTGCAGTTTGGGGATGAAGAGGCATAGTTAACATCCTTTCTGGATTCTCTCTTGGCCTAAGGAAGAAGTCAAAGTTGTTGCTACTTCGTCACTAGTACTGTACCTTCTTCAAAACTTGCAAATCTAGAGTTTTATTGAAGTCTACTGGGCCAAAACTGAGAATAGTCAATTTTCACCTTGACTATCTCTACCTATGACAATGTCATTTATTTTCTTTCTTTCTTTCTCTCTCTCTCTCTTTCTTTCTTTCTTTCTTTCTTGCTTACTTGCTTGCCTGCCTGCTTCCTTGCTTTCTTGTTTTGCTTTTGTTCTTGGCACAGGCTAAGTAAGTGCACTACCACTAAGCTACATGACCTCAGGCCCTGTATTATATGCTTGGGAAAAAAGTTTCTTTTAGAATAGATGCTTAAAATAAAAAGAGTGGCAAGAGTGGTGGGCTTATCTTAAAGAAAAAATATTGGGCTGGGAAGATAGCTCAGTGGAATGAGTGCTTGCCTGGCAAGCACAAGGGCCTGAGTTTAATCCCTGGTTACACACACACACACACACACACACACACACACACACACACACACACACGAAAGAAAGACAGAAAGAAAGAAAGAAAGGAAGGAAGAAAGAGAAAAATATTAAGCACTAAGTATGCAGCTGGCAGACGAATGCGCCAATCTTAGCATTCATGACCAGCACGGGTGGCTGAAGCTCCACTGATCCTGGTCTGGGCAGTCAAATATAAAGCAGTTGAAGGTGACCTCAAGCACCTCTGAGAAGGAGACGAGCTGCAATTTGCCTGCGATGTTTTTCTTTCCCCGCTCCCCTTCACTTGGGATCCATGCTGTGATCCTAACTACCTCCTGCTCGGCCCAGATCCTGCCTGTGTGCTTCCCGTGCTCTGCTGTGTCGTCTCGCCATGCCCTATGTTCACAGACCTAGTTCTATAAGATGCAACTCTATTTTTTAATTCTTTGTTGATAACTCTTTTATAACAACTACCCTTTGAGCATTTTGGATTGGCTAGTAAGATAGGTGATAGGGTATATTTATATTCAAAGCTCCAGCAATTCTGGGGGTCACCTCCATTATACCCATTTAACGAAGTTGGTGAAATTTTCTGCTCAGATCCAGCGGGAGAGGCTATGCTACAGTCTAACTCAGTAGCTCCTCCTGCAAGGCATAGGAGCTTAACCTCAAGTTTGGTCACCCTTGAGCTCTGTGTAGCTTCACAGTTACGTGGGTCTGTGTCTCCTGATACTAGTTCTGCCAGAGTCTTCAAGGCATGTGCATGACTCATTCTCTAAGCACAGAGAGTCTGTCACCTTTTGGGGATTCTGTAGACCTCTGTATGAACCTTAGGCCAGATTAACCTGACATTCTCCTGATGTAGTTTCAGGCTGGGTGGAGTTGCAGATCCTTACCAAGAATCTGGACAAGGTAGCAAGAAGAAAGCATGTATGCTAATTACCTCAGGGGAAAGGCTGTAACTTCAGATCTTTGCAGAAATATGGCTCCCATTTGGGGAGGTGTCTTGGAGGAGTGGAACAAATATAGCTTGGGTCGGGGTCCATTCATCTTCTCAATGTTTGACCCTGGGTAAACCTCTCCATCTCACTGAGCCTCAGTTTCTTTTACTGTAGGACAGAGGCACTTAGAGGCTTAAGTGAAACAAAGAAATCACAATGAATAACACTGACCCTGTACCTAGAGGGCTTCCAGATGTCATACACTGGGTTTATTATGCCCTAGCAATGCCATTTTGGGAAATTAACTACTGTTTTGCTTTCAATTCAATGAGCTGAATCCTGGGAGAACTGTACCACTGAGATACATCCCAAATCTGGGCAATTCATTCTTAAAATTGTAGTTTCCTAAACTGTGCAATAGGTGTAATAACCCATGTACCCCCAAGTCTTGTTGTGAAGGCTAATGGAATAATAGGGGACTCTTAGAAACTGTACTCGCCCAGTAGAAAATTCTCTCTGAGGAGATATTTCTCTATGTAGCTTCATTCTTCAGCAAAATATGAACCACTCAACTTCCCTCTAACTTCACTGCTTATTTTCCCCTGTCTTGTTTACAGTCTTAGGTGCATCAAATTCCATAGAGAGTACCAAGTATGAAGATGCAGAGATAGGAGAGAACGACATATATAAAGTTGAACGATTCCAATAGCGAGTAATGTAGGTGGAATTCTAGAACACGTGTCAAGGACAAGAGAAACATGAGTAAAATGTAGAATCCACCTGAAGATCTATTTTCAAGTGTTGCTAAGATCAAAAATTCTGATAAGTTTGGGAAATCCAGACTGCAATGAAATGGAAAAATTCAATTCAAATCTTCACACACATATTCCACATTCATGGAACAGGTCAATACATATGAAAAAGGAGAAAGACTAGCCTATGTTTTCAGTACTAATGAGAAGGACAAATAAGTGAGAAAGTGCATTTCATCTGCTCGGCTCTGGGACATAAGGAGGGCCAGCATTGGCATAGGACAGAAGGGGGACAGATCAGGGAAGCTCAGTGCCAAAAAAGGCAATGACCTAGACAGCTAAGGAAGAGTGAACATTTCTGGTCAGGCTCTAATTACTGGTCTTGTTACTAGGCCTTGGGAATATGATTCAGATTTTCTACTTGCAAGCATGGAAACAACCTTTCAGAGTCTAAGGCAAAGGAGCTACGTATTGAAAGGATGCTGACCAGCTCATAGGATAGATAGGAAACTGGAATCAGAAAATGTGGGCATTCAGGGGATCCAGAAAGGCAACATTGCAGGATAGCATCAACCTTTTTCTGTTCGTTGGTTTGTGAGTCCAAGTCTGGGAGAGATAACTTAATGACCTAGCCAAGATCATATACCTACCTGAGACTACAGTGCAAGCAGACAGGCTATGCCTTCACCTACAAGGGCAGAGGCAATGTCCTGGCTAGCAGTGAGGGTGGTGTAAGGGTGGACTACTGCAGGCACAACATCTACAGCACAGTGGGCAAATTGGCCCGCAGCATCACAGGGAATGATGGCGTACCATTTCATCCTGTATTTAGTAGTATTTCACCTACACCAGCCCAGTGTTAGGTGCTATGAAAAGAGGTGAAAAAGACTGGATAGGAAGCAATGGATTACAAACATAGGTTCTTTGATGCCAAATCCTTGCATCTAGGAATATAAGGCCTACAACAGAGGAAGGCATGATGTGTGAGACAGCTGAGGATAGAGGAGAGCGCCAGGTCTTGGCAGAGGGATAGCCTGTACCTGGGCCTCGCTGATGTTCATCAGAGGTATAAAAGCCATATCAATAGGGACAAAGAGCCTTGCTTTGCAGCTGAAAGTATAAGCCATTAAGGCTCCAAGCCACTCAGATTCTCTTACCAGCTGAATGTGAAGACTTGCCTGGTTGAGATTCCACAGGCTAAGAATGTTGGGCAATGTAAGGGCAAAGGCCCATGGGACGTGCAGGCCTATGGGCCCCTTCTAGAGCCTAGGCATGAAGTGGTCTCCTATCTCCCTTCCCAGAAGTCCTCTGGCAGGAGCCTCCCACCTCTGTCTGGCCTGAGGAAAGGGAACCTAGTCAGTGGTATATGGCTATAGCAAAAGAAAAAAAAAAAAAAAAAGAGAGGAGGAAGAAAGGACAGGATAGAGGCAGTGCATAATAAGAAAGGGAAAGAACTTTAAGATGAGCAATGGGAACATTGAACATTGAATGAGTGAATGGATTATGAAATGAAAATGTATTCATGAAGATGTAAAATGTTCAGATGTGGCCAATTACTCGTTGCATAAACCTGACTCCATTCTATTGCTTTGCCTCTGGGGAATTCATTTGCTTCATTTGAAAAATGGATGAATTTCGGTGTCTCTGTCAGAGCATTATTATAAAGATTAAATGGTCCTCTACCTCGGCTCTGACTGACTGCTCAAAGATCATAGCTCTTATGACTGACAAGTGACAAGGCAGAAAGTGAATGACTGAAGTGAAGAAATGAATGCAGGAATTAATAAAAGAATGAAAGAATGAAAATGAATGAATGAATGAATGATGAGGGAGAGCGGTAGGGAGAGGACCATGGGGAGCCTTCACGAGGTACCTCTGCACTTCTGGTGACCAGCCAGACCCGGGAACTGTCTGCTCTGTAGACAGAGGAGCGTTCCTCCCTTCCAGGCCAGCCTGTGTGATTTCAGCAGGAAGATAAGATGCCTGGACTGCTTTTTCATCTCCAGTGTCTCCTGCCCCTCCCCCGTTGGCAATTGGGGCCTTCAAAGTCCTTGCTGGCTCCAGATCTGTAGATAATTGTTGACTGTAATCCTACCCGGGGAAAGAAGCTGATAAACTCCAGATGGAGTGTGAGGTCTTCAAACTCACTTTCCCTGGGCAGATAACACTGTCCTGCCTCTCTCCCTTGGAAAGAGAGGTGCAGTGGTTAGTAGCTGGGGTTAGTAGCTTGTGCTGTAGGAACCTACTCTCTTTTATTATTCATTTGTTTAGTTAGTTTCTTTTCTTTTTTTTAAAGCAGGATCTCACTGTGCATACTTGCTTTGAACTCACTCTATAGCCCAGGTTAAGTCTCAAGTTCTTGGTGATCCTGGAGTGCTGGGATTACAGGCAATGGTTACCACACCTGGTCCAATTCTCTTTTATTAGAAAAACTTCTGGATGTCTTGAGGGTGTGTGTAGGTAAAGAAGAAGAATTAAATTTGGAGTCAGAGGCCAGGCATGGTGGTGCACGCCTACAATTCCAGCAGTGGGGCGGCTGAGGCAGGAGGCTCACTGTGAACTCAGGACCAGCCTGGGATACAAAGTGAGCTCCAGGCCAGCCTAAACTACATAGTGAGACCCTGATTTTTTTTTATAAAAACATCTGGGATTCCAATGTTAGCTCTATTTTCAATTAAAGCAGAATCACAGACCCCCATATTCCAGTTGCTGTGAGTACACAGGTGTGCATTTGATATGAAAGTCCTAGGATAGAAACGGTTCAGGCTATATCTTTGAACCATGAGGTTCTGGTTGGTTGATTACGCCTCTGCTAGGTGGCCCAGGAAGCCTCCCCTAGATTAGAATCACAGAACAGAGATGAACCAGAGCCCTGGAACTACCCTTAAGAGGCAGCTGTAAATCTTGCCTAGGAGACAGACAGGCCTGGATTAGCTCTTTCATTCACTCGCTGTGTGATGCTGGGCAGGTTGCCAAAGCTTTCTGGGTTTCAGTTTCCTCATCTGGAAAACATGTACTAATAATTCCCATCTAACTGGCAGATGGCAGAAGGTGGAATGAAATAGTGGGGGGCGGGGGATGAGTTGTGACGAGCAAAGAATCCAGAAGCGAGATGCTACTCCTCTGGCTGGGATTGGGGTGGTCTCTCAAAGTGGCTCCACTCCATCAGATAGATGATGCTGGGGAGGTCTCCCTGGGATGGCATTCTGGAGGACCTCTCACCCATTGCTCGCTTCTGTACTGCTCTGAGTCACAATCTCCACCTATCAACCTATCTGATCACTGAGCTTCAGGTTCTGCACAGGTCCAGAGGCCTGACTTCCCAGACTGGGGAGTGGCCAAGGGGTGCTGTGTGGGTGCCCAGGGCAACAGCAGCCCCAGTCACACCCTACAAAGGGAGAGAGATCAGGATGGCCTGGGGCACCAGGAGAGAGGACTTTGACTTAGCATGATCCTCCTTTTAACTAACTCTTTATTCCTTTCATAAACCCATTACGCAAATCCATCCAGATTTAAAATCTGACCTTACCTGCTTCTAAAAGGATTTAGAGTATTTAAAGATTAAAATGAGGAGCAGAATAAGGTTTTTAAAGAGACTGTCTGCTGCTCAACCTCATAATGAGAATAATGCAATTGAAACTACAAGAGATGCTTTTTGTACCGATCAGATTGGCTGAGATTTGAAGCTTGATGCCACCTTGAGCTAGAGCGTCTGTAGGGAGAGACAGATGCATTCGCCATAGCTTAAGGAAATCAAATACACGTTTAGTTCCTCTGAAAAGCATTTGGATTATAGTTGTTAAAGTGAAAATATGCTTTTCTTTTGGCCCAGCCATTCTACCAACTGTATCCTCAGTTGTACCCGCAAACATAGGTAAAGGGATCAGCACGGGAACATGGACTGCACGATGTTACATTGAGAAGAATATGGAAATTACCCAACCCTCCAGTGGATACATGAATTGTATTGTAGCTATCTAAAGAGAATGTAGGCCGGGCGTGGTGGCTCACGCCTGTAATCCCAGCACTCGGGAGGCTGAGGCAGGAGGATTGGTGCGAGTTCGAGACCAGCCTGGGCTACAAAAGTGAGCTCAGGACCAGCCTCAACTGCATAGCGAGACCCTGTCTCAAAAAGACAAAATAAATAAATGAATAAAGAGAGTGTAACATGATCTCACCTAAAACAGTATGGATCATATGATCCCCTGGATGCGTGCAAGGGATATACAAAAAGTTAGTCGCATGTGTGCACAGATTACCTTTGAACTGATCCTAATCATTGCCCCTGGGGAGGAGAACTGAAGGGCTGGGTCCCAGAGGTAGGGGATGCCTCAAAATTTGTTTGCCCTTTTTTATTACATGCAGTTATGTATTATTAAAGACATCTTCCAATAAAACAGAAAACACCCACAACCTCAATCACAAAAATAAATTCAAAAGATTGTCAGTAATCCACATGAAAGTCATCACAGAATAATACAGCAACATGTCTACCTAAGCCCTCAATAAATATTAGTTGTTTCTTTTATTTGAATCAGGAAGGAAGCAGAGGAAATGCTCTCTGGCACTTGCACTGAAGAGTTTTATAATACTTGCAATATGTTTTGCTGTCAGTTTGCTAATGTAAAGACAAAAATGGCAAACAGGTTGTGCCACATAGTTGGCATTTTCTGACCTCAGAAGATTCTTGCGTGAGTTTACAGAGATAACATTTTTCCTAAACCAAAAAACAGTTAGCATTCCCCAAGCCCCAAGAACCCTCCTCAAGAATTAGGAGCCTTATTTTAGGACATTATACTTATTTCATCCCAGGTAAAAACATGGACCCATATGTATATCTGTTATTGCAAATTCTGTGTGTATTTGCTAAAAGGCATCCTATTATTACACATACAGAGGGCAGAAAGGCATGGCTTAATGGTGGAAAGGATTGGAGTAAATGAACAGAGTTTCAATTACCTTGAATGAATCTGCCTCAGCAGCTGAATAGTTTTGAACCAGTCATACAGAATTGTTGAGCCTCAAGAATCTAATCTTTGGCATGCAGCTAATGGGACAATAAATGGGACAGTCTCTGAAAGTGATCTGTGAGCTTTTGATCTCCATTGATTTTCAATTAGAAGACTCCAGCTGCCTTTGACATTGGTAACATGGAATATTCACACACTTTACATCCTTGCAGTGCTGACCTGAGTAAGTGATTTTGGGTTAGCCACATCCTAAAATGAAGCAACATAGCTGAAAAGGAAGAAAGAATTGATGCTAATGACAGCATTCACCAGTACAGGTGGTGTCGCCCAATAAGTTTGTGTTCTTTTAGCAAAGCATGCAAAATAGCTTCTACAAAGTATCGCAGATATGTGGATCCTAGAACGTGTACATGTTTTAGAGCCACTCAATAAGTGTTGATTTCTCTCCTTTTCTTTTCTTTTTTTCTTTTCTTTTCTCTTTTCCTTTCCTTTGCTTTCCTTTCTCTTTCTCTTTCTTTCTTTCTTTCTTTCTTTCTTTCTTTCTTTCTTTCTTTCTTTCTTTCTTTCTTTCTTTCTTTCTTTCTTTCTTTCTTTCCTTTTGCAGGACCAGGGTTCAAACTCATGACCTTACACTTGCCCAGGAGGCACTTGTGCCATGGAGCTGTATCCTTGGCCTCTCCTCTCTCTCTCTCTCTCTCTCTCTCTCTCTCTCTCTCTCTCTCTCTCTCTCTTCAAGACTTGGAAAAGGCTAATTATTCTAAGCCAATTGTTATTTACTTTCATATATAACTTGATATAGTTAGTTTGCATTGTGGTTACAACAACCATCTTGCCACTGGATTAGTAGAGAACGTCCAGTGCCACTCACATAAGAGGATGCAACCTCCCTGGAATCAGCTGGATAAGCCTGATTACAAGCAGCAACTATAATTTACACAGCACAGAATCATGACACTATTTTCTAGTTCCTGCCAGTAAAGCACCCAGTGAAAGCGGAGCTAGATTTAACTATGCCTGTTGATTGAGCTGCGATTTTCTGCTCAGGTGCTTTGGGTTTCAATTTGACTTGGCCTCAGAGAGTCATGCTGGATTATGGTGCACTTGACTACAAGTAAAGCAAATCTAACTCAAGGCAAAATACAGTAGGCAAATGATAGCATCAGATATAAGAGTGCTCTCTGTCTTTCTGGTCTGTCATCTTTAGTCCTGGCTTTATCCTCAAGCTGGTAACAAGATGTTCAGAGTTCTGTTGCAGATCAAAGTTCCACAGTACTTTGTCTCAGAGAGAGAGAGAGAGAGAGAGAGAGAGAGAGAGAGAGAGAGAGAGAGAGAGACAGACAGACAGACAGACAGACAGACAGAGACAGAGAGACAGAGAAAGATAGAGAGAGACAGAAAGACAGAGACAGAGACAGACACAGAGACAGAAGGAGAAGTTCCACCTCAACAGTGAAGAATAATGAGGAGAGCCCATCACTTTTCTTAACTTCATCTCAAAAATGAGAAACTGAAGAATTTGGTCAGTATACTTTTCCCATCCCAGTGCCACAGTTGAGTCATGTGATCACACTCAATGGAGTCTTGTGACCACACTCAGATCATAGCAAAGACTCAGCCCTCGAGGTGGAGGGCTGACTGTGTGAGAGCAACCAATGTTGTCTGTTGCACTGTTATGTGGAGATAAACTTAGGTCACTGGGCACAGGTTGGTGGTATAGCCCAGTAGTATAGCACTTGCCTGGCATACATCAAATCTTGGAATCACAAAGAAAGATTGATTTCTATGATCACTACATCTCTACACTTTTGTTTCCCTCCCCTTGGGTATAAGTGAGAACTTTGGCTTATTTGCAGCAAACAGATGACAAAAGGTGTCTATCCATCTTATAATTATATTTCTTATGTAAGTTCCCCTGTTGGCAGCCAATCCATTCTAGAGACATCCTCTACGGACCTTCATGGACACAGTTCAAACTGTAATGTGAGGGTTGGAAGTAATCTGAGTAGAACTAGATTTGTATTAGCTGTAGGACTGGGGAGTTCAAAGTCATTTTAATTTCCTTCAGAGCAGTTGATAGAATTCCTTCTCCAATTGATATGAGACTTCCTAAGGTTTGGCCTAAAATAATAAAGACAGGTTGCTTTCTTAAACCACTTTGCAGAACTTCCACTCTTCACCTTCCAAGAGCATTGTCTTCTAGCTGTGGTCCTGCAATGTCATGGTTTAACTAGGACCTGTGTCCCTCCTGTACAGTGGTTAGGAGAAAGGCATTTGAAATGTATTTCTTTCATTCAAGAAAAAAAAAAAAATCTTGCAGAGAAGGCCAGGTTCTCTGGAGACAAAACCTGGTTCCTGGACCTTCCTGGGTACCATCACAAAATGCTGTCATTGGAGATTGAATTTCTACAAAGGAAGAAAAATATGACTGCTTTCTGTTCTGTGCAGTAACCCAGAAACTGATAGGTTTTGGCCCTCGTATGAATTGCTGAAATGATTATGGTGCTCATCTAATATGGTGAGTGCCCTTAAGACCAAGGTGCACTCCCCAAGACCACCTCCCCCCTTCTTCTCCAACTTAGCCCAGGGAATAATTTACTGCCACCCTTCCCAGTGCCTCAGGGAGGACCCCAGTCAGCTCTCTTAGGTCTATCTAGATCTTTCCTCCAAACTCTACCCCTGGCAAAGGTCATAAAAACTTCAACCTCCCTTTGTTCACCTCCAGAGAACTTCTTATCTTCCCAAATTCTCTCTGTGTCCTCAGAGATAGTAAAACCCCTTTCCCTTTGTCCTTCTACCTGTTTCTCTGCTGTGCAGGGTGCTTGAAAAAAAACCTATCGGAGCCCAAGCCCAGACAAGTAATAGAGTGTAATTAATAATTTACATATTTTTTAATAAAAAAATCAAACTTACTTAAATCCTTGGATTCATTTCTTTCTGTTAGAAAACAGGCTTCAAATTGGTATTTTCAGGAGATTAAAGCAGAGCTTATTAAAATTCCAGAGTATGTATGTTGTGTTTTTTATTTATGTTAATGTTTTTGTTATATTCTTATAGGTAAAAAAATACATTCTTATTGTTTCAACATAAATTGTTTCCTCCTCTTGTCTATCCTTTCTTCCTTTATTAAAAAAGGAATATAAAACTATTTATTTACCATTGCTTATCATTTTTTACAATAAAGTAAACAATATGCATTAGGATA
>PVJA010037079.1:0-20619 GCA_004027025.1 Myocastor coypus
TGCACAGCATAGGTGTTCTGGGGTAGCTAAGCAGTCCTCTAAGAGAGTAGCAAAATACCTAAAGATGGTTTTCATAATAAATAAATTTTCCTAAACATAACTAAAATGACTGATGAGTAAGCATGGGATTACTGGCAACTTACTGCTGAGGGAGGGGCCATGAGAAGTAGATGCAGGCCCAGCATGACATCCTGCAAAAACTTCATGGGAGGAGCTCACAAATCAACACCTTTACCTAGCCAATCTCATGAAACACACCACTTACCAGTATCTTCCACCATGGTTACTAGTGGCAAGCTAGATGACTATTCTATAGTTTACTAGAAAGAAAAGATTTATACATTTACCCATGTCATAGTGATATCCTTAACCATCTTTGTTTCACTATATGCCCATGATTCCAAGGACTAGCTGTTTGGTCATATTGGCAGCACAATAGCTCCTACAGACAGCACTACTTATCTGTTCCCCAGAAAATACTTGTATACACACTCTAGTCCCTGTCTGTAAGGAGTATCTTTATGTATTAGCAAAAGTAGTAAAAGTACACAAAGTATGGGACTGGGTGTTACATATCCTAGTTTTTTTTAAAGGTGGCACGGACTTCTTGATATTTGTATTAGTTTTTGTACCATTGAGACATACTACCCAACACTTATAATTTTAAGGGAAATAAATGTAGTTTACTTTATGGCTTTCGGGCATCTGGAGCGCAAAGAGCTTAGTGGTCAGCAGAAGCATCATGGAAAGGTGTGGTGAGTCAGAGCTGCCTGGCTGCTAATAATGATCAGGAAGCAGAGCTGGGCCTCAGAGAACCCAAGAAAGAGGGGTAAGGGACCAGCTAGACCCAGAAGTCATGCATTTATGACTCACCCAGGCCCTCCCAGGAGTGTGTTTCACTAATGGCCCATGTTGCTTAAAAGTTCATCAAGCTGATAGTTCAGATTAATTATCAACCTGTTACCCAAACATCTCCTTAAACCATAATTAATTATCAAGCAAACAAAGGATTATATGATTTCATCTTATAAGTTACAACTCTCCCATGCACAAACAAAACACAGGAATATCTCTCCCAAGGTTTCAACATTTTTGATATTGCTAAAATAAAACTCTCCTCTGAGATTTATAACAAACTCTTAGCCATAGAACTCTATTAAACACACACACACACACACACACACACACACACACACACACACACACCCCATAATTTCAAGGTACACTGACTCTGGGTAAACATTAAGGATAGTCAATTGGTTTAGTAGGTAAAACACTGTATAAACTGTGAGAAATGAGGGAATAGAATAGAATCAAACCAAATCCAAGCAGCATAAACATTAAGTCTTGAACTTCTATGTTGAGCATGTGGAGCCCGCGTGGTTGAGGTGTGAGCTACAGAATGCTTAGGCAGCCCCAGCCCGTTGGGATTGCTGCGTACAGTCCCCGTGTGCTCTCTCAGCGTGCTTCTGCTTGCTGTCTGTGGCTATGCTTAGCAGAAGCTCTACAACCCTGACATCTCTGACTCTCTGATATCTCCAGTGCACCTTTGACTTCACTCCTACACCTTCAGCCATTCTTGTCTCAGTGACACACTGGCTAGCAGCCAAGAACTTCCTTTGAAACGTAAGCGTAACCTCCCTGACCCTATCAACCTTGGATTCTGCAAGCCAGTAAAATCAGCATCACATGCAAATGTCAACGTCTGCTATCAGTAGGAAGCGTAGTCAGTGCCCTGTGTACCATGGCTGTATTGGCCACTGAGGGTCTGGTTGATGAAGCACAGTGAAATGAGTCGTGGGGATGCGACCCCTGATCCTGGGAATGTGATTCTGGGTGAGGCGGCACAAGGAGTCCATTCTCTAGTGAAAGTTTTGTACTGTGGCTCCTTTGAGCCTGTGATGGGTGGAATCTTTCTGATTTCAGGAATATTTCTCTCTGTGTACAAAGTACTCAGTGTCTTCTGAATGACACAAATCTCTTCAGCAATTATTCTTCCCTTCACCCCCAAATGTACATGTGCTTACTTTGGGGTCAACAGGTAAGTGCTTCTTCCTCTTCTAATTTTGTCTTTGACTTTTACTTTAAATCTGGATGAAAGCAGCCATATCATACACTTGCCATTAAATTTTCTTCACCATGATAATTCATCCACCACTTTTAATCTCAGTCTCCTCCAAAGTCTCAGAGCATGGGCAAAATGTAGACGTTTTGCCAGATTTAACATACATGGCTTCTAGTCCAATTACAAATCAAATTTTTATTTCCGCTTGAAACCTCCTGAGTCTTACCTTTACTGTGCAGTTTAGTATGAGGATCTGGTCTTCTTTCACATTTAGTAACAAAGTGAAGAGAGAGAAACAGAGACAGAGACAGACAGAGACAGAGAGATAGAGAGAGAGAGAGACAGAGAGGAAGTGAAATAAAGAAGCAAAGAAACAAAGAAAGAAAATGTGAAAGGGGAAAAAGGAAACTGTCATTTACTTTCTTGTTGCTGCAATGTGCGTTACCAAAGGAAAGGTTTATTTGAGCTCATGGTTTATAGAGATTTCAGTCCATCGCTGTCTGGCTGTAAGGCAGGGCAGTCTGACAGAGTAGCACTGCAGAGACCTCGCATCATGGCAGTCATGGACCTGCAATTAGTGAGCCTTCCTTCATTCTTTCTTTTTATGTTCTATGTAATTAGAAAAAGCCAGCCACCCACAGCCAAGGTGCATCTATGCTCTTCCATAAGTCCATCTCCCATCTCCCACAGCCATGCTAAGCCAATCAGTGGACTGACCTAGCCATGACATATCCGTTATCCCAAATCACACACCTACAGTACAGCCACCTTCCCAAATCCTTACCTGTGAGGCATTGGGGGGAGGGGGATCCTATATATAAGGCATTGAAGTAATTAGGTAGAAAGAGGCCCTTCTAAAATTTGAGGTTGACATCAAACTATCACCTTGTTCCAGACACATCTGGAAAAATGTTTGGTATCACTCATCAATAAGGGAATAAGGGAGTGCAACCAGCAACCCAGCAGTAGAGAGGCTGCAATTAAATGCGCTGACCCAAGCCGGACGTGGTGGTGCACGCCTGTAATCCCAGCACTTGGGAGGTTGAGGCAGGAGGATTGGTGCGAGTTTGAGACCAGCCTGGGCTACCAAGGTAAGCTCAAGGCCAGCCTGAACTGAATAGCAAGACCCTGTCTCAAAAAAAAAAAAAAAAAAAAAAAAAAAAAAAAAAAAAAAAAAAAAAAAAAAAAAAAAAAAAAAAAAAAAAAAAAGCCAAATGCACTGACCAAACCAAAAACTGGAGAGAATATGGAAAAATAGAAATATACAAAATACTTAAATAAATGCTATAAGCAAGTGGTATATAAGATTGATAATTTTAGAAATTATACTTTATTAGTTCTTGTGAATTTACATGATAAGTTTATTCTGAAAAATTGGAATATTTATTTGATGTGTGTTAATCAGTTTAAGGGCCTGGGATATAGCTCAGCAGTACAACACCTGCCTGGCAGGATCAAGGTCCTGAGTTTAAGTCCCAGTACAAAAACATGAATTTGATTCCCACCTTCTGTTTATTCCTTACCCCAGCCCCAGAAGCTACTTTTGGATGTCCTTTCTTTTCTCATTAATTTAACTATTTATTACTACCTTATACTTTTTAAAAAAATTTTAAATAGGTAAAAATGTGATACCTGAGTCTTGCCGACCTCGTTCAACATAATGTTTCCTAGTTTTATCTATTTTTCTACAAGTCCCATGATTTCTGTGCTCTTTAATGATGTGGTCTTGAATTCCTTGAGGATATATATGCCCAAGAGTGGTGCTACTGGTTCAAATGCTATTGCTATGTTCAGTCTTTTCAGCCTGATCTCTATAGTTATTTCCAGAGCAATTGTACTACTTGAGATTCTCATCAACAGTATGGGAGGCTGCTCTCCCTCTCCCCTTTCTTGCTGAGTTCTTTAAATTTGTATTCTTGATGACAGCTATTCTGGTAGGGTTGAGATAAAATCCCAGTGTAGTTTCGATTTGCACTTTTGTCATGGCTACACATGTTGAACCATTTTTCACATAATTTATGTTCTTTCAAACTTTTGCTGAGAAATGTCCATTCAGTTTATTTGTCCAATTTATTATTGGGCTCATTGTTTATGGGAGTTAATGATTTTCAAGGGCTTGCAGCTCTATCGGAAGGTACCTGGCTTTTGACATTGCCGGTTCTGCTAATAATCCACTACTCTTATGGAATATTGCCCTATGTATACAACTATTTTCTCTTAGTTCAAAAAGAAGAAATATTTATACTAACAGCATCTAGAAAAGTTTTCATGTCTGCCTCTTGCACTCTGAACAACTACTATGAAGACAACAATATACACTGAATCAATTATTGTGGCTGCCCTACTAATGTGTTTTGAAATTGCCTCAATGTTATTCCTTATTAAAAGTAATAAAAATAAAATAATTAAAAAGAACGTAGCTGGCAAAGATTTTCTCCTACTCGGTGAGTTGTTTCATTTTATTAACACTTCTGTTCCCCATGTGGAAGTGTTTTGATGCACTCTTATTTGCTGATTCTTGGTATTACAGGCTGAACATTTGGAGTCCTGATGAGGAAGGCTTTGCCTGTGCCTATCTATGCATTTCTTTCTTTTCTTTTGTTTCCCAGCAGTGTCAGTGATTCTGGTTTTATGTGTACTTCTTTGGACCATCTTGCTTTCACCCTTGTACAGTGTGAGCGGTGGGGCTCTGCTTTCTGCATAGGACCCTTCTATTGTCCCAGCTTCATTTGCTCCAGAGCCTCCCTTTATTACAGCATATGTCCTTGGCCACTGTGCCAAGAGCTAGAAGGATGTGTTTGTCTATTTATGCGTTTCTATATCTTCTACTCCATAATAATTTCTTACAGACTGAAGTTTACACTTCACATGAAGTCTAGCAACTATTCTCTTTCTTACTCATCCAAGAGTGATGGTGATGAAATCAACCTCTTAAAATACACTACCAAATGGTAGCAGGCTATCCATCCTAGAAGCTGCCCTGTGGGAACACAGGAAGCAATCTTTGCATGCATCTACCTGATATGACCAGTAGTTGGGTGTATATGTAGGTGTTAATTTCTGAAAGGGTCATTTCTGTTCATGTTATGCACCATGTTACATTTCTGTGCACTTACAATGTTTTCACATTCTAAACCATTCTAAACATCAACAGTTCCCTACCTTGGGCTGCTTTTAACCCTGGGCTAGGTAATTACTGACCCAGGAAACATGCCGCCTGATAGTCACCCAGAAACCTAAGCCCACAGGTTAATTACTACAACAGTTTCATCTTCCCCTGCTCCTGTTGGCACTGCCATCTTCATTGCGCTCTGTGTTAGAATGCCACTGTCATCCACAGGAGGTAAGGGTCCATTTGGAGTGAGAAGCCAGAGAACAAGATGTAGAGGGAGAAGCAGCCAAGCATCTGCAAATGGCTTCAGCAGAATCACATCCTTGACACCCTCTGCCACGCGCTGCTCCATGCTAAGGTCCATGCCACCACCCGTCAAGGTCCCACCTCAGAGAAAGCTGCAGGAGCCACCCAGCACATAGAGTGATAACTAGCCCCATACACTGGCAAGCTAAAAGCCAAGAAAATCCAGGACCTAAAGAAGGCTGATAAGTAGAAGAAAACCAAATATCTGCTTCCTCCCTCTTGAGCCCTCTTTGTCCTTGGGCACCATTATGCAGCCCAAATAACCAGCTGCGGAAACAGGAGCAAGCAATTGAAACCGCAGCTATGGGAAGCACATGGGCAGTCTGCACACTCATACACACATTTTCATTACATATTTTATTTTTTGTATGGAATTAGTCCAATTCAGTATGCTGCTGAGAAGAGGTTGAAAGTGAGTCGTCAGGGGACCCAGCCACCAATGATGACATGATTGCAAACCAAAGAAGTCAACAAGTTGTAACCATGGAGCCCAAAATGAAGACCTTGATTCAAATAGAGAAGAAAATTGTAGTGCAAATAAATATCTGACTACTCACAATGCTGCAAGTGGCCACGTACACCAGAATGATGCAACATTGGCACTAAGTCGAAAATGCACTTGTTTCCTGCCAGGAGTGAGGCCTAGGGGACTCAATGCCAACACTGCTGTCCAAAGTTGTAAATTGTAATGTATCGTACTACGTGACGTGATCTTTTTAAATACACTAATCATAAAAACTAAAAAATATCCTCTATGTATCAACTATGCAACTCAAAACTATATTTACCAAGACCTCTCAGTATCTGAATTGAAAGCCTTCATAGTAGGTCTGTAGGGACCTGCAAGCTGGCATAGTAGGACTTTATCATTCTAGTCATCAAAATCAAAAAGATTTGTCATGAAATGGTGGATATGGTGTTGAGAATTAGAGAACAATACTGACACTAAAAGAGATCTGCTTTCCTTCAAAAATTGCTTACATTTTGATAACCAAAAAAGAAAAAGGAAAGAAAAAAAATCCAACAGTTTGTTTGTTACTTGTTTTGGTTACTTTTCTCTCATTACTGAGACAAAAATCCCAACACCCAAAATTAAGGAAGTTTTCCTTAGCTTACAGTTTGTGGTGTTTGTGCAGTTTGTGGAGGTTTCAGTCCATACTTGGCTGGCTCCCAGGAAGACTGGTACATGGCAGAGGGCAGCAGTTCACAGCAATGGAAATCAACACAGTGCAAAGCAAAAGGGAGGAGCCCGCAGCAGTGGCAGAGGCAACCTCTCTCCTTTGCCTTCAGGCTCTCTGCCCTAAGGCTGGTGTAGCATTCACATCCATAATCACAACAGTACGTAGACCCATAATCCCAGACTTTGATCATGAATGAACCATGAACTCTAGTAGCCTGTCCCAATGATTGCATATGACTTTGAGGGAACAACTAGACACGTATCATAACATGACTTTTTTTTTTTTAAAGATTTGGTTGGAACTGTTATGCAATTTATATACTATCTAAATATATGACATTGAACTAAAAATGAATCATTTCATAGTTGTGAAAGCTTTTGCAGTTTGTGACAAGTAAACCTTTCAAATATGGTATAAAATACCATAAAATATACTATAAAAAATATAAGCTCTAGTAGATACAAAGAGATTTTGTAACTTGAATTTAGAAATTTATCCTGGAACTCAATCACCACATTTTGTTTGTGTAGTAATAAACTCTGACGTTGTAACTAGGATTGTTGAACTTGTTTTCAAAGAGTGACACAAAGTCACGTTAGATAATTGGTTCGCAACTTACCCATTGATATTACATTTGCTAAAAGAATACTAGTTGACTAGCACAAGAACCATTTGTAGCAACAAAGCCAAGATGCTTTAAAATTAAATTGTAGCTTTACAATAGAGACATGCACAAAATAATCTTTGGATAATAGGAAGATATAATATCGTCCCTTTCTATGATGAAACAAAAGGAAGTAATAGCAACACTGCCATCATTATACTACCATGATGCTAGAATGAATAGTAAAGTTGACCCAGGTGCTGTGTACCAGTAATCCCAGAACTTGGGAAACTGAGGCAGGAGGATCCTGGGAATTCAAGATCTGCCATTGCTATATGTGGAATTCAAAGCTATCTTGGACTGCATAGCAAGACCCTATCTCAAAATGCAAATGCAAATGCGGCTCAGCTCTATTTGCATTTGCACTGTAGTTCACATAGGAATTTACTGTTTTGTTCGTTTCTAGATCTTGTAAGCAGGTTAACAGTTGATCTTTAGAATGTTGATACTTATCCTAAACACTCATTCCATGTTAAAAGTTTTAACATTTTATGTTATTTATTTTCCTATAAGTACACATTGTTTAGTGTAATAAAACACATACAAAATAGAATTAATGACTCATCAATAGAAACACTTGTAAAAACTAAATGGGGGGATTGTACATCCACCATAGTGTTCCTTTCAAAAAGTTCCCCATGACACCCCCAAGGCTGAAATCCAGGGTTGCTTCAGGGAGGGCAGCGCTGTCACTTGCAGCAAAATGGCGGGAACTAGAGGACATCGTGAAAGGTGAAATAAGTCAGGCACAAAAACACAAGCATGGCTTGTTCTCAGATGAATCCCTTGTAGCATGGGTAGCTACTGCAGGATTTCCTTCCAAAATTTAATTTTGTTTGTTGTTGTTGTTACGGGAAAATGAACTCAGGTCCTTGTGCTTGCCAGGCAGGCACTGTGCCACTCAACAATATTCCTGGCCCCTAAAACTCAAAAATTTTAACTCAATAATTATGGAGTAATTTTTATCAAGTGACTGTTAAATCCACAGAGAGTTCCATTTTTGAGTATGAAAACAACCCAGTGCTGAGGCAAAGAAAAACTTCAATGTTGAGCAATTTGTCTCCTATGAGTTTTTTATTGAATTTATTAAACTTAAACTTCCATTAAACAGGGAAAAATTCCTGCTTGTGGAAGATTTTGAAAGAGTCATGAAAAGGTCTTGTAACTTTTTGTGCTAAAGCCATTTAAAGAAGGGGTTGATTCCCCAGTGAAGACACTATTAAACCTCTTGTTCAAGGGATGCACTTGACAGTGTGAAACTCTGGGTGACTCTGGGCTCTTTCCCCCAGCACGATCCATGTGCCAAATGACGTCTGCTCCTCTGTGCAGCCCTCCCAGGTGGGGTCCACACCGCTCACTCCTCCCGTGATCCCTTTTCCATGAGATCAAACAGTATCTCGGCTGAACACTATTATTTAAATGAATTCATGGGGCCTGGTGGGATGGCTCAGTGGTCTAAAGTGCCTGCTTGGGGAAGCTTGGGCGGCTTCAGGGACGGCGGTTCGATCCCCAGCACCACATGCTGCACCAGTCCTGCCCTCGGGGCGGGCTGAGCCGGCCATGAAAATGAGTGAATAAGCAAACAAGGGTTCTGAAACAAGAAAAAATAAAATAAAATAAAATAAATTCTAAAAAAAGAAAAAAAAAAAGAAATTCTAAAAAAAGAAATCAGTGAATTCAAAGTTTGCAAGAAGTTGTCAATAATTGTTAACTGCTGTGCCCGTTTTGTACCTAAAAGCAAGTAATGAGTTTGTCAAAGTGGATATTGATTGTCACCTGTACCTGTATATAGTAAATGTCTGGCGTTCATGTCCTTCAGACATAATTATGTGAATTATATACAAAGCAATTATCCACTTATTTATTTTTCTTTTATTTAACAAGTGAACGGTTTCACACAGCTCTGGTAATGCAATGATAAACAAGGAAAAGATAAAAATGAGTTTCTATCCCATCTGGAGCCTAAAACTATGGGTAGAGTTAGATAGACAATAGATAAGTTAACAAAAAATGTGCAATGCATTTATAACACAATATGTGCTGAAATTCAAATTACAGGAAAATGAGAAAGCTGGAGTGCATTAATGCAAGGCAGCCTGAATAAGGAAGCCAATACATGAGGATGTGATAACGGAATTAAGACAAGGTGTTCTCAGTCAAATTCCTTTTTTTCAATTTACGAGAAATGATACCAAATACATTTCTCCTCACCATTCATTTGCCTGTTAGAGCAACTCAAACAGGAATATATCAGCTTCAGCCGTGTAACAGAAGATGGTAACTCAAATAAATGCTGCTCTTTTTTGTTAACTTATTGACATTGAGAAACATAAGCCAGGAATCCTTTGCTTCACTCCCACAATGGCTGATGTTTTTGAGGCTGTTTCTTTGAGAAATAAACAACAGATGGGGATGGCCTTTTCCCTGAGCAAAACATCCTGCCAATTTTCTGTCCATCCATACTGCTGTCAGACTTTTATTCAGGTCTTTAATACATAACTCCTTCAAATCCCCAATGCCCTTTTGTAGGCAATAACAGATGTTCTCAGTTTATGATATCCCTCAGAACGTGCAAGGTTCTTTCAAAAAGCAAATTTTCACAACTTTCCCCACAGGGATTCCAGCTTAGTACATGTTGAACACAGCTCAGGAAGATGTACAAGCTCAACTACCAAAGACAGCACTGATGTATCATTTTACCTTAAAAGATAAAATGATAAAAGCGGCTACATTATTATTACATTACTATTTGTCATAACCACTCACTTACCATTCTGGGTGTTAGGCACCTACAGTTTACAAGAGTTTTGTAGAAACTAACCCCAAAAGTTCTTATCCTATTACTATAGCTCTGAAATTCATATTATATTACTATAACTTTGAAAGCCAGGGCATCTCTAAGTGCTTGGAGAACTCATGGCCACATGGGGTGTATTTTCGACATGACAAGCAGGACTCCTTATCTGAAAATGCATAAAGTTGGGCTTTGTCTGGGAGTAAGCTGGCGCCATGTTCTGCACCTGTCATCTTTAGACTTTGGTTTTTCAGACATATGCCATCAATCTGTATTCATTTTTGAAAAAATCTCTTGTCTACTGTGGTCTAACATAAGCTTTATTGGGACTCATAATTTTACAGGTCAGAAAATAAGAAAGAAGAATTGATAGGGCCCGGTGGGTTGGCTCAGTGGTCTAAAGCGCCTGCTTGGGAAAGCTTGGGTGGCTGCAGGGACCGCGGTTCGGTCCCCGGCACCACATGCTGTGCCAGCCCTGCCCTCGCGGAGGGCTGAGCCGGCCATAAAAATGAGTGAATAAACAACAAAAGATTCTGAAAACAAGAAAAAAATAAATAAATAAAAATTTAAAAAAAATTGATAGAGCCTTAACTATAATTGGGCTTCAATCAGCTATTTTTAGAAATGGAGACCAGAAGATTTGAATGTAATCCTTTGAGTAATTCATTTCATACTCTGTGTATGTTGTCTTCTAATCCATAAGATGCTGCTCCCATTAAAAAGCCAAATTTATTAACAATACATCATGTTTGGTATGAAACAAGATATTTTATTTCTTTTCTTGGAAATGTAAACTGTTTCACATCGTATGAAACCTTCCCTTGTACTCCAGCCTCACAATTGAGTCGTGCATCGCATTTCCACTGTAATACTATAAAGCATTTTCTTCTTTTTCACCTTTTCCCTACAGAAAAAATGTAATAGTGATGGGGGAGAGAAGATGGTAAGAGGGGAGGGGAAAAGAGGATAAAAGGGAGCCTCGGACCAAGCTGACTAGGTTGCCGTGGTAACGTTGTGCTCAAAGTTCTTTCTGAACATGACGTTGCTCTGTAATTGAGGATATGGAGCGCCATCTAGTGAATGTATTTCAAATTTACATATTCCATACTCAACTTCCAATAGAAAAAAGTGAGAGGTTTTGGCTTGTGTTTTTTATTGGAGGGAGTCTTTTATGGCATGATTTGAAAGTGCCGCAGTTTTGAACTACAAGCGTGGATACTCAGAAGAGTTAGAATTTTTTTTTTACGTTCACCAACAAAATGCATATTTGAAAGAGTTATTATTATAATTAGCTTATCAGGGTTTCTAAATGATTACTTTTTCATGAAGGACATACATGTTTCATAAAAAACTGAAAAATTCAAAATATTCAAAACTAAGATTTTTAATGTAAAGTTATAAATAGCAAAGGGAGTTGCATTCCTAAAAAAAATAGCTGTGATTAATTTACATAAGTTAACCTATTCTAGAGAAAGGCAAAAAAGAGAACGATAAAAGAGAGAGATTTAAAAAAAGAAAAAGAAAACTCTTAGGAGAAAACCAGTCTGACTTCAAGAAGATGGAAGTCCAAATCTGTGAACCTCTTTTTCACATTTTTCTTCATAGAAATATCAAAATGAAATACTCTGGTTTCTCTTCAGGTTGTCTAAATCTTTCAACTTTTACTAAATATTTCCAGGGAGAAGAACAATTCTGAGTCTGAACCAATTTTTTAAGGCCTTGTGTTTTACAATGAAGAAAGAAAGAGAAAAAGAAAGGAAGGAAGGAAGGAAGGAAGGAAAGAAGGAAAGAAGGATATCAATAAGAGGCAGGCCAGAGATCTCAGGGACTAAAGCACCAGCTTAGACAGGTGGAGGGTCCGAGTTTCCATCCTCAGCATGTTGTCCTAGCCCTGCCCCCAGGGCACGCTGAGAAGATCGTGACTGGGCACCATGCACACACCTGAAAACCCAGCACTTGGTAGGCTGAAAACAGGAGGATCAGTATGACTCCAATCTGTGTAGTGAGATCCTGTAGACCCTGTACTAAATATTTTTTTAAAAAAATTAAGAAAAGAAATATCAGTATGCCTGCCTTCATTAACATCTACATAGCTATGTATGCAAATGGAAAGTGATAGTCAAATTTCGACAATTATTCTCTTTCAAAGAACTACTCACGATACAAAAACCTGACTGAAGTTATTCCTTTGTCATTCTGGATTTAGGCCCTCATAACGCTTGGCTTCCACTATTCACAGAAAGGGTGTATGTGCCTGTGGAATGAAACTCTCTTAAAGCTTTGGACTGGGGATTTCCAATTTTGAGATTTTATATTGCAATAAACAGTTTTAAAATCTAAGCCATATTTCATATATTCAGGAACCCAGACTGTAGAAATATTTTAAAAGGAGGAAGAGAAAATACAGCTTTGCAAAGCTTATTTCCATGAACAGCAGGATTTCAGGTGAACCGAGTTGCCCTGGGCAATCTCTGTGCACTTTCAGCCCTTGAGTTCTTCATCTTATTTCTCCATGTCTATGTCATCCTAGAAGGTTTAACCTCATTTGCAATAATAGTAATAATAATAATAGCAATAATAATAAGTTTTCCCACTTTCCTTTTTATTTTGCCAACTAAGTAAGCTTTATCTCTCAGTGATAATCTTAACTGCATAACGGCTGTTCTAAAGGACATTGGAAAATATGAGATACTTATAGAACTGATGAGGATAAAGTTTGAATTTCAGTTTTCTTAAAATTTCTCCAGATTCCAAATTGGGAGTAAAATGAAGACTATTGTCCCTTCATTGTCACTCCACCCCTACCATAACATAGTGTACTCAAGTGTATAACTTGATTGCAACATTTTGAAGAAAAAAGCAAGATTTTATTTGATAATTTGACTCATAGCTGTTAAGACACCACTTGGTGTATATTATATAGCCAAGAGATACTAGCAACATTAAAGTAACACAGTCTTTACAGGATTCTGGATGTTTGAAAGAGATAAGAAATTTAGAATCATGAGTTTAGAGGTTGATTCAGTCTAGTATTGGAAGATATTAGAGAAATGAAAATAAACTTTTAAAGTTGAGGTTACTAAATTTGACATGATGAGACAAATGCCAGAAAGATTGATAAGAGTGGAGGATAAACAGGAATTGTGGGCAGGGCAATTAATTTTGAACACCAACTGGAGAAATATTAGCCAGAGGAATGATATAAATATGTTTTGCTGCTAATTGTCTATGTCTTTTCAACTAGGTCTAGGGATGTCTAGTGCCTGAATATATCTCTTCATCACAAATCCCTAAGAGATAGACATCAAAATAAATGGATGAATGTCATTGGCTCAATAGCTAGCTCCTCTGCTTATCGCCAGCATACGGGGCACAATATATAAAGAACAAAAATTCAGAACAAGTTAGTCTTCGTAACACTTTACCACGGGCAGGCCTGATCGCTCAGCTAAATCGCCTGCTTTGGCAGAGTGCAGCGGCAGAGATTCAATCTCAGGCTGGGCAGTACCAGCTCGCCCACGGGGCATGCTGAGAGGGCGACTGAGGCTGGGCATGATGGCACAAACCTGTAATCCCAGCACTTGGGAGGCTGAAAACAAGAGTCACTAGAATCCGATCTGTGTAGTGAAATTCTGTACACCCAGCACATCCTGTCCTAAATTAAAAAAAAAATCACACACACTTTATGATATGGAGCCTGAACAGGCAAGCCAGAGCGAACTCTTGTCTTTGAGGCATCTATTCCCCTGCTGTTTGCTTAAATGTAGATAAGTTATGCACTGTGGGAGCTAACATTCTTAAAAATTTGAGTACTTTTCAGGGAAAGATTTCTAAACTGTATTAAACAATTGTCCTCATGATATTAATTTTTATCAGAAAGATCATTAGTATCAATGTTGCAGTATCTCATAGTGGTAACTTGTAGACATCAGCATGGGTTGTTCTAATGTTTTTTTCATTTCCTTAGAACAAGGTCTGTGTTTATGTTTATTGGTAAAATACCACCACAATTACTCACTAACCCCATAACCTTAACATTAACCATTTTACTCAGAGTTTGTAGGATGATTAATAAAAATATGCTATTGGTTGTTCAATGACATTTCCTTAAGCCATTAATTCAAAATGTAGTCAAGACAATAATTCATTATTTAAATCAATTGCTAGAGTGACAGAGGTAAAAGTACCTTGACCTCATGACACAGAGTTCTAGAAAATTAGACCTGACCTTGAAACTTTAAGAAAAAACAAATATTCTCAAGCAAATTACTTTAAAATTATGGTCATCTATCCTTTCTGTTACTCTGGAAATAGAAATAAATGCCTGTGAATAAAGATCAAAAGAAATAAAAAAGTCAAAACCATTTATAAAATTTATGAAACACTATGAAATTTTCACTGAAATCTTAAGGAGCATTGAAGATGAAGAACTTCCTGAAGATTAAAATTGATTTATTGGACCTCATTTTTCAGAACATTAGAATGATAAATACTGGTTCCTTGTAGTCATTAGATTTTTTTTAGAACTAACCTGGGAAAAAAATGGTTCCCATCATTAGTCAGCCAATCATAGCAATATTAATAAACATTTTATAGCTAATACTATACTTATTTTAATAACAATATTGCGATAACATTGTTTCACCACTGGAGCCCTTGATATTTGCCAGGTTGTGCTAAGTTGTATTAAGATCATCGTATGACACTGATACAAACCTTGAACATATGAGTGCATTATTTTGGTCTTTTATAAAAGCAATGTTGTTCTTGCCATAATCACTTAGTCACTACCACTGCATGCAAGGACTTTTAGAGATTTGCAAAATACACTAATTCCTTCCTTAAAGCTAATTTTTCTGTGTGGAAGGAAAGACACCATAAGTAAGAAAATATGTATGCCTAGAAAAGAACAACAAAGACAAATATTATGCGAATAATTGAAATATGTGAACAATGATTTTAACTGGCTTGGCCCCAAAAGGAAGCTCTTTCTGAAAGCTTTTAAAGTGGGACGCAAATGTCTAGACAAGATAACATTTTCAAAATACAGTTACAGTTAGACTGAAAGTATAAGTAAATTTACAAAGACAGAAAATAGATAAGTGACTTCCTAGGGCCAGCCCTTGTGCGGGGAAAGAGAAATGGGTATTGCCTACTCATGGTTGGGCAGCTTCTTTGGGTAATGAAAATACTCTAAAATTGCTTGTGGTGGTGCTTTCCAAGCTCTGTGAACAAAGGAAGCACCATGAAATTGCACATTTTAAATGAATTGTAGAATATGTGATTTTAATATTAAAAAGGTGTTTAAAAATTAATATCAGAAAGGAGAGTATTTCACGGGTAGAAAAGAATGAGGATGTGAAGCCTGTGGGGAGGACTGACTGTGCCACCTGTGCCAAGGAGAAGACCAGCGTGACTGGACAGGGCCCACGGCAGAGGAGCATGAGACAAAAGCAGAGGTGGACACAAGCCAGTTGTTAGCATACTTACAATGTGAAGGATTGAATTTTATTCTGATCGGGAATGCTGAAGAGGTGTGCAGGACGGGGCCATGATTTATTCAATTGAAAAATCATCTTCATTACAAATAATATAGGAGAAGTGGTGTAAATACACAGAGCAGGTTAGAGGCTTTGTAGTAGGTCAACACAAATGTGATAATGTCTTAGACTGCAGTGGCAGAAATACAGCTGAACAGGCATCAATTTAATTTATGCCTTAGAATTAGTATCAGCAAGAATGTGGATGGGTAAGATTAATATTTGGAAGGGTAAGACAAAGAGAAGAAACTAGGAAGAATGCCCTCAATGCTGCTGTAAGCAACTAAGTAAATAACTTTATCTACTATGATTAGTAACTGCTCAGAATAGAATAGATTTAGGGCTTGAAGTACATTCTAAATCTAGTTTATTTCCACTAACATGATGATATCTGGGTCCATTGACTTTCCTACAAATGACATCAGGATTTTTTCTTATTTATAGTTGAATGGTTCTTCATTGTTTATGGAAGTACGAATGATATGACAGAACAATTTACAGATAAAAACATAGACAAAATTTAGATGACATCATGATATGGAGACTGTGGCCTAGTTTCCTCAAACTCTAAATCAAGAGTTCTCAAACCATGACATTTATTGAGTCCTCTGGGGATTTCCATTAAGAATTCTGGCTCGTGTGCTCCAGCCCACATAATCTGATGCAACAATTTGGAGATGACTGAGTACTAGTATTTTAACAGGCTCCGTAGGTATTCTGGCAGGCTGGCCTAAGTAATATTCTTTGAGGAATGCTTGTCTGGGTAAAGAAAAGCATGACAACATATGGAAAAGCATATTTGACTATAAAATATTTTTGTTTCAGAAATACATATATTTTCTTAAATTATGTGCCAATAGTTTTGCATTTCAGCTCATTAATGTGATAGGAAGACTAATTTCTTATTTATAATTGAACAGAAACTGTGTCAGGTAGTAATGGTTCCTCATCTTTACCTCCTTCATCTTTCTGAAAAGAGGATTATTTTTTGCCTCCATACACATTTTTGAAGACTGTGGATAATAAGAATTTGGCTAGCACTGTCTGGAAAGCCATAGACTCTCTGGTATCAATACCTAACTGCTAGTTCAATTATGCTGTCAGAAAATATTACTCTACCCCAAGGACAATACAATAATAGAAGCTTCAGAGAATACATTTCCTTTGAGGTTGAGAAGCTTACACCATTTAAAATGTGCATAAATATTCTCCAGGTAGAAACAAAAACTTTTTCAAGGTCAGTGGTAAGTAAAAATTCAAAATAGCCAGAAGTTCTCACATAATTATAATTCTATATAATCTATAATTATTATCAAAAACTATTTTTAAGGTAGAAAGACAGGACCTAATTAAATTCTTCTCATGGGATCTTTGCGTGTCTCCTAACTTTTCCCACAGATTTTGTACCTCTGGATTTCCTTTTATTTATATATAATCCAAAACTGTATTCAGTCTTATTCTATTGTACCTTATCAATTCTTACAAACTACAAAAATTAGCAGAGCTCACGGTGCCATTTCCATGAATCTATCATATATTTTTCATGTCTATCCACCCTTCTTTGGCCCAAAATCCCTGTTTCTGTTCATCACTCAGTGAATTTGTAAAGTATTATACTACTTAATGTGTGCTATACAAAGAAGATGAAAGTTCAAAGTAATTAAATACTGACTACTCCTTGAAATGGAATATTAAATGTTGAATAGAGTGACACACAATTAAGATGTTATAGCAAGGCTTGCTTTTACTGTGGAATGGAGTAAACTGCTAGATTTCTTTCAGTTGTATTTTCAATTTGACTAGTTAAATGAGATAACTTAGTGACTACCTCCTGCCATAGTTACATAAATATTCTGTGTGTGAGTTCCTTTCATAGAGACACAATATAATGCTTCACTTTAATCACATTACAAAATTCAGTTAGACAAGTGAAAGTACAAAAGTTAGCATAACAGACATATACATGTACATATATATAAAATATGAAATATTCAAATAAAAAATAAGATGCATTGCTAAAGTTCATTAAAGAAAATTTTAGTTTTTATTGTGAGAATTTCAGTTATTTTATTTGTTTGTTTTTCTTCCATCACAGGTTAAATCCCTTCCTGCCAAAGCATTTCTGCTTTGTGCCTGTGTGTCTCTAACCCTCTTCTTTCAGCAGGTACAATCAGAAAGAGATCCAGTCATCCCTCACTGTTGTTGACAAATCAAGGTTTGTGGGAAGCTGACCTAGGAAAGGTCCTTAGCCTCCCAACAGAGGAGGCTGAAGGGCCCAGGCAGAGTCACAATCAGATTCCAACAGGAAACCTGGCCCCAACATGATAAGTGAGCCACCCACTGAACAAAGGGAAGGTTCCTTTGTTTGACAGAGTGGAACTAGAGCCAATTAGGCAGAAACAAAACATGCTTATCCTGCCAGAAATAGTAGCACAGTTCATTCAGAAATGAAGCCTTCTTATAGGTTAACTGTATAAGCAGGTTCAAAGCAAGCTTTCCTTCTAGTCAAGCACTGTAAGCATGCTATTCATTTTTCCATGTTGACTGGGGTGAGAAGGACCAGGTTTGACTCCTTTTTGTACTCTGCACTACACTTGGAAAGAGCATCTAATTTCTACTCAAGTATCTTCAACTGCCTAGAATAACAATTGAAGCCAATTCCTAAAGGAATCAATGAAGGTAGAGAAAATAACAGAGGCCTCCTACTACCCTACTATTCACATATTTTTAGACACTCATCCCACGTCATTATTTAGAGATGATACTGTACAATGAAACACAGACACTGCTATCTTAAGTTATGTTTACAAAAGCTATGATTTTTTAAACCCTTGACCTACTCTGGAGGAACTTCAACTTAATTCATTTTCAGTAATCAAGAGCCACTAAATAAATGATTTTTAATATAGATGATGATTGTTACACTATGAATGTTCTTTGTGATTTATAATTCCATTACTATTTTCTCATTCAATTCTAATTCTAAACGTTCATAACATTGAATAGTTAAGAATCAAAGAATGAAATCTGGAAAATACCATGAGCTTTCAAACGTCGCATATTAGCTCAGTAATCCTGGTGTGTTTCTATAGAAGGTCAGCGAGGGACATGAAAACCCAGATCAATAATGAAGGGAGACAAGAGCAGAAATTAGGCCATTGCTCTTGCAAGGGAATGAACAAAGAAATTTAATTACAATGTTTGTGTTTTCTCAAAGATGAAAACAATAGTTATATGTACAGTTATAATTATAGATATGAAAATCCACCAAGAAGGTGATTAAAATACCCCCACACTATTACAATGGTAACGAAAGTGAAGCTTTCATCTCTCCTTAAATATTTTGCAACATACTATTCAATTCATAATAATAATTTTCATCATGATAAAGATATAAAATGTAAAACAAGAAGGATGCTGGCAAATTATCCATGTTTGCCATTTGATTTATGAGTAATAATGCAAGTGTGTACCAAATATGTCAAGGATTTGATATCAGGTAGGGTACTCTCATGACTGGGGGCTTTTTCAGCAACTTGACATAGATTATTGCTCACCAGTAATTATCTTGCACTACATTCGGACCACTTCCTCCCTGGCTCAATGTATAGTAATTTATACCCTTTGTAACCTTAACTAGCTAACAACCAGAGAAAAGCAAAGCGATATGCAAAAAGTCAGAAAAAAAAATTATTAAAGACTTTTTTTTTACCATGTAAGTCCACTTATTTATTCTGTGAAACATTTTTCGAACTAAATTGAAAACTAACAACTACAACTTTGGCATTTGGAACAGCAAATTCTCAATTTCAAAGTAATGTGAATTTTTCTGAGTATAATGACATTAGATTACATGAGAATGCCAATCTACTATGCAAATTTTATTTCTCCCTAAACCCACAAAGTAATCATGAGTAATTAATTGTTTATTTACTGTATAATCAACATCTATGGTGTTTCAACCACACTGAAACATACTGAAATACTTCAGATTTTCATGAAGTATTAACATGTATAGAAGCTTAAGAAATCATATTAAGAACACATTTAAGCCGGGCGTCGTGGCGCATGCCTATAATCCCAGCACTCGGGATGCTGAGACAGGAGGATCGGTGTGAGTTCAAGACCAGCCTGAGCTACAAAAGTGAGCTCAAGGCCAGCCTGAACTGCATACAAGACCCTGTCTCAAAAAGACAAAAAAAAAAAAAAAAAAAAAAGAACACATTTAAAAGAATATAACAAGGCATATAATGAAAATATACTGTTTTTGTGCTATAAACATAGGCATTTTAAAAAGATAAAGAACATGAAAATTCATACAACTTTTATTTGCATAAACTTTCCCTCACGATGAGTGTTTCTTGTTTCTCTTGTATTTCACTAAAGTAGAGGCTCTCAAATTGTGACCTATGGATTTCCGGATATGGGTGGCACTCTTCCAAGAAATTTGGAGGTCACAGTACTTTTCTTACTAAATAATGTTATCTCTTGTACCAGGTTGGTTTTTGTACCAAATCAAGGCTGGGTGAAACTGTAGGCTGCTCACGGACAATCAAATAATGACTGGCTTCCACTGGTAGTCATTTTATTCTTGGATGTTTTACACTCTCAGGGAAAAATAATAGTTTCACTTAAGGATGTTCTTCATGAGACAATAAAAATTAATGCAACTAAACGTCAAGCCAGAGCATAACATTCTTTAACATCCTGTGGGAGACAATGTGAAAGACAAAAGAAGCATTCTGTCATAGACCTGAGTATGATGATCATCCAGTAGATGACCACTGCATTACTGAGATCACATAGCTCTTCCAATTTTAATGCTTGCATGCATTTACTTACTTGATAGAACCACTGAGACGTAAACTGTAGTGCTTCAGATTTGGGTATGTATCAGATACCTTCTCAGAAACAAGTGATGTGGAACCAATAACTTCAAGAAAAAAAAAAAAAAAAA
>PVJA010037080.1:0-20655 GCA_004027025.1 Myocastor coypus
AGAAGAAACCAAAGTGTTCTGTGAAACAATAAAGCCTTGGACTTATAAAATTATGATTGAAACAAATTATCATAATTATCATGCTGGGACTCACCATACCACATACCATGCTAGCTCATGCCACTGTTATTGTCACTTTTACTTGCAGCCCTCCTGTTCCTCTACAAAGTCACAATGTTTCATCCAACACTGTCTCAGTTGCTATCAAGCTTAACACCCTGTTTTATAATCTAGGTTTTGAGTTGGGGCTATATCTCAGTGACAGGGCACTTGCGTAGGATGTGTGAAGCTCTGGATTCAATCCCCAGCATAGTAACATTAGATTTTATTATGACTCAGGTATAAGGCCAACCAGTGAGGAGATGGACTGCCTGTGACAGTTCCCATGCAGTGCCACACACAGAGAAGCACCAGGCCGACTCAGGAGCTGCAGGGTGGAAGGGAGGCTATGGGGCAGAGTCTTTACTGTGGTTTTCACAGGAAGCTGGTTCCAAGCTGCAGATCAGCACCACCAGGACTGACAAGAGCAACAGATCAAGCTCAGTCAGAGAAAGCCACCATTAAATAGATACTGACACGTGAGCTTATTTTGCCTATACAGTGCTAACTCAAATATATGAAAGTATATATGAGTATCCTATGAGAAGATACAAAAATAAAGATTCAGAAATATAGTGCGAACCACACCTAGTTTGTGTCACAAGATCCTAGGTGATAACGGATTTCCTCTACCCTTTCTGAAGTTTTCTACCATTGGTATACAGCACCATTAAATCCGGAAGACAGTAACTTTGTTTTAACTTATTAATTTCTTTGTAAAGCAAGCAGTTCCTAATGAAAGATAATGGGGACCAGTAATGTGATAAATGGCCTAGTGCCTGAGAGTTTACGCTAAAAAGTCTCTGAGTTGGAAGCTAAAAATAGAAAGATTTAGGGGCAGAAGGAAGGCAGAGGCAGCATTCCACCAAGAGAGATACAAGCTAGCTAGCGAAAAGGGCAGACTTCAGGCTCGGCCCAGGAAGGCACTGCCTGGAGGGAAAGCAGGCTCCGGGCGCTCCCTGGGCAGGGGCTACGTGCGTGAGCGTGAGCGTGAGCGTGAGCGTGAGCGTGAGCGTGAGCGTGAGCGTGAGCGTGAGCGTGAGCGTGAGCGTGAGCGTGAGCGTGAGCGGAAGGTGCTCCCTGGGGCCGGCAAGCCTTTGCAGGGAGAGTTGTCCGCGAATAAAGGCGTCAGTCGGTGTCTATTCAGCATCTAAAGGACTGAATTCAATTTGATCCCGGATCAAGCCTCTCCCATCTTGTTAAACTATCAAGCTAGTTTTTCACTCCCAGAGTCAAACCTGATTACTGGTCGTCAATAACCTCATATGTCTGGAAATTCTTTTCCAAAGAATTCTGTGTGTTCTAGGTATGTCTTGATCCGGGTACTCCTAAGCCAAAGGAATTTTTAAAGTCTCTTTAATCCAAATGTACTCAGTTCCTGGGCAGGGGGTATAGCTCAGTGGAGAATGTTTGCCTATCTGGTTCAAGTGCCTGCCTTGTTCAATTCTCAATATCACAGAACAAATAGCCATGGATTCCAACAGTAGTTAGATCTTTGTACAGAGTTTAGTCAGTTGTTCTCCTGGGTGCGAGGCATAGGGCTTTCTTTAAAGATGGAGAAGCGAGAGCACTAGATGATTTATCCTGAGTAAGTTATAGAAGAGCCCCTCAGGACTACACTCTTTTGTGTATTTTCATTTTCTTTTTTTACTCCATGATGTTCTTTTTTTTTTTAAAAAAAAAAAAAAAAAAAAAAAAAAAGCTTCTTTTGATAGGACATGACAGTACGATACCATGCCTGCCATCACATCTAGATTTTAGAAGTATACTCTTAAGTCTTGACTGCAGAATAGTCCTAAAAAGACATGAGCTCTTTTTATAAGCTGCCACTTAATAATCATAATAAGAAGGTGTGTTTCAGTTCTGTTTTTAGACAAAGAAGCCACAAGTCAAAGCAGTCAAATAACTTACCCAATGTTACCCTGTCAGTGATAGCAGGGACAGGGTCTGAACCCAGTTGATCCAAAAATTGCATTTTCTTTTTTTGAGACAGGATTTTGTTATATAATTTAGGCTGGCCTTGAACTCTCAGCAATCCTCCTGCATCAGCCTCGAATGCTGGGATTATCGGCAAGTACCACAGGGCCCAGTTTCTAATTCCATTTTAACGTATGGTGCGTTTGTTTTTTCTTCAACTAACCACTTGCCAGTCCAACTATTTAAATACAGGATGACCAAATATTGCATACTTTTCATTTAATTTTATAATACAATAGAAAATATAAAATGCAATTATATCAAGCTTATTTAATACAAGAATTGACTAATTGAAAGGACACCTGCCTGAGCAATGCTCAGGATAGTCAATACATAACCCTACTTGCTGCCCAAGTGACATTCAGGGTAAATGAATTTTAAGTGGCTAAGATGGCTCAGTTGAAGTACAGAGCGCTTATATTAGAACTAAGTTCCTACACTATGTTCATTGTAGATAGTTCCATAGAGTCACTAGGAAAAGGATTTGCACCTTGAGCTCATTTTTGATTCATTTGAGTCAAACCCAGAGTAAATTTTTACTGTATCACTATGAAGAAGAAATCTTAAATGAAGTACTCACTGCATGTTATCTGTGTGCATCCCTGTGCATTAGAGTAAAGTGATAATCTTCACAAGGTTTGCATTATAAAATATCACGCTTGAATTGGCAAATGATAAGCAAGGTGCCCTTCAATCCTTACCAGCCTTAGGGACAAAGATCACTCAGAGTTCATCCTGAAAAGCATCTAAATTTAGAGATTTGCTGCTGGAGCAGAACTTTCATGCACCGGTAATAGAACTGGGCAGGCTTTGCAAGCTATGCCAGGCATGTGCCTGCTATGCCATCCCAAGCAGGGTCAAGAGGCCCTGTCCCTGTGTGCTGGTGACCTGGGAGCCTTGCTCCATTCTGGGCCAGATATAGTGCAATCTGAAGCTTCAAACAAATAGTCACATATGATATTTTTAAAGTTAAAATATTTGAATAGTGCACATAGGTACATAGTTTGTTTATATTTTTAATGCCAAAATTTACTGAAAAAGCACAGGTCTTCTTGACCATTGGCTCCCTGTCTCCGTGGTTTAGCTGAGTGATGCTGCCTCTGAATGCAGATATGTGAGAGCAAAGGCAGGTGCTTCCCCTTGCCCCCTGGGTGAGCTCTCCTCAGAGACCGGACCCTGGTTGAGCATCCAACGGGTTAGGTTAGTCTTGGTTTTTAACTCACTTCATTTCTCCAGCCTTGTTTTTCAAACCAATGTGATTGATATATTATATCCTTTTACTCCTTACTCTTTCCTTTTTTACTCCTCCTTTTTAAAGGAAAGGATAAGGCATAGATGACATAGATAGGACTGGTAGGAGAGAGGCCAATAATAACAACAATTTTTCTCATTTACTCTTCATCCTTCTACGAGGCAAATGTTTTGCTTTGTTTTGCAGTACTGAGGACTAAACTCAGGACCTTTGCACTGAGCTACAGCCCTAGACCACTTTTTGTTTTATTGATACTGATACTGTTATTCTTAAGACACTATCTCCCTCAGTCACTAAGCTGCTCAGGCTAGACTTAAATTTACTTAAATTCTGCTGCCTGGACCTCCCAGGCCTATGCCACCAGGCCTAGCAAATATTTTATAAATGAGATAACTAAGGCCAAGAGCAGTTAAGTGGCACACTCAAGGATATATACAGAGATAGATATATAGAGGTATCTATCTCTATGTATATATGACTACTAAGAACCAAAGCTAGCCAGCCTTACGCTGTAAGGCCTCACTGAAATACTGACATTCTTAGTCTCTATGGGCATATGGGGGCCGAACTATCAAAATGCTGAGCTTATCTAAGGGAGAAAACATTAAAGCAGCTATGAGTGAGGGTAATCCCTGGGCTGGCGCTAAGCAGAAGCTGCTCCAAGATGTGCTCTAGAGCTCTAGGGAAATTGCATTACTTGAAACCAATATCCCACACAGAGATCAGCTCAGATGCCAAACTCAGAATTTTCCAAATGGAGAGTGTTGCTGTAGCTTTAACTGACTGGATTTCTTAAGAAGTGGGGAGGGCCTCTCACGAACAGGAAAGGATTGTCGTTGGCTAGAGATGTTCTTGGAAGCCCACCCCCTTCCGTGTGCCCACTGCTGGGTTCCTGGGAGGAACTCATCAACCAATTGCTCATCAACCAATCCAGGGGATCTGGGGAAGATAGAAATCGCTGCTACTCAGAGGAGGAGCAGTGCCAGCACAGATCCTCTTAAATGTCACAGGATCATTTCTTTGGAAGCCAGAAACTAGAGATGAAGTCAAAGCCCGCTGCGGCAGCAGCAGTAGCTCTATATGGACTCGAAGCACCTGTGGCAGAGACTGCTGGGCGGAGCCCAAAATGGGAATATGGTCTCAGTGTGTGACCATGGACCACAATAGAAGACCCCACATTCTCTGCAAGTGTTCAGGCCTTGTGAGGGTTCGGCTGAAGTCACATCAAGGTGCTTGGAAGCATACCTGGGGGAAATGGGCCTACTGTGGGAACAGTCAGGATAGGACACATTTATAGCACAGCTTTTCCGAAATGCTAACTTCTTCTGAAAGAAAATAGGTCAGCTGAACTCTTTTTTTTTTTTTTTTTTAATAATTTTTTATTTTTTATTTTATTTTTCTTGTTTCTGAACTTTTGTTTGTTTATTTATTTATTTTTATGGCTGGCCCAGCCTGCCCTGCGGGCAGCACTGGCACAGCATGTGGTGCCGAGGATCAAACCGCGGTCCCTGCAGCCACCCAAACTTTCCTAAGCAGGTGCTTTAGACCACTGAGCCATCCTGCCGGACCCAGCTGAACTCTTGATGCTGAGAAATGATTAAGAAAGAAAAAGAAAAGGTGAAATTAGCTGTGCCCGGAGCTGGCATCACAGCGCCCCTGCCTCCTGAGGTCAGAAGCCAGGGCTCTTGCCTATGACAGATCACTCTTGTCATGGTTCCTCCATGCTCACGGTTAAATGCTTCTAGGTAGCCCGACAAGGACCAAAAAAACGAGTTCCAAACAACAGATTTGTCTGGAAAGATTAGCGATAACTCAGGAGGCAATCGGCATCAACAAGTCCTAGCTTGTGCATCACGTACTAAACAAAAGACAGCCCTTGGACAAAATTTCTACCTCAGCTGCACTGCATACCAAATTCACAGAGTTTCAAAGTAGTCAGGGACCAAGGTATGACTACATTTGTATCTAGTGTGGCAGGCTTGGTCACAAACAATATCTTTTTGGTCATCAAGACTCAGCATCCCAACACTTCACCTATGTTCTGCAAACCTGTGAAGGATGGTTCCAGAAAACACTATCTCCAAAAGATGAAAAGGTTCCTTCACAACACACTTTTGTTGTGAGGAAAGATGCCAAGGGGCAGTTGGGGGAAGCTCACCCTCCTAGTTATTGTTTGCTTGCTTTTCCCAGATCAAAATGGAAATTTGCTTAAAGAGCCTGCTTAGGCAGATGAAGTGGCCAGGGGTTCAATCCCCAGCGTGCTGTGCCATCCCCCCACACACACCCACACCCCACTACCAGACATTAATTGAGACTGGGTGAGGTGACACTTGCCTCTAATCCCAGAACTTGGGAGGCTGAACACAAGAGAATCACAAGTCTGATCTATGTAGTGAGATCCTGTAGGCCCTGTGGACCCTTACTAAAATACAAATTAATTAATTAATTAAAAATGGAAATCTGCAGCACTAGCTGTCTCTAGAAATCTAATGTTAGTACAGGTCGGTCTGATCCCAAGTTCTGCCTGGCCTAGGGGGCCAAGACAAGCAGTGAGGCTGGAGTGACAGTTGATCCCACAGGGGTAACTCAAACTTTACCTGGTATCTAAACAGCCAGGGAGAAGGAGAGCTGGGAGATGATTCAGATCTCTCCTCCCCAGACAAGGGAGGGCAGAAATAGCTTTTAAGACTAGAGAGGCGCAGGTGCCTTGAGCAAACAGTGCCTTGTATTTACTCTTCCCTTCCCTTGACACCCTGAGAGGGTGTTGTGCAACACACAGGGAGACACTTGCATGGCTGTGGAGGACAGCACAGTGGGGTGAGGCGAGCAGAAATAATTTGTTACTTATGCTAGTCTGTTTTCCGAAGAGCTTGTTTGAAAGGTAATGAGTGTAAAAATACCAATTACAGAAACAGAAACGGGAGCAAGGACCTCTCAGAGGAAGGTGGCAGAGCCCCAAACACAAGTAGAGACGCCCAGAGGGAGGAGCCAGGAAGGAGACCACAGAAGAGACTGTCAGAGAGCTTTGCAGTGTAAAATGTGGGGTAATTCTCTCTTTGTGAAACCTCCAGTGAACTCTCCTTCGCCGATGCTTTTGTTCTTTCTTTTTCCCCCAGCAGATGAACCTTGTACATCTCCACAAACTGCTGAACGACATACACAGGCTCAGTGCTTTTCTACCGTGGTGCGAGAGGAAGTCTACATGCTGAGTTTTAAGCTTACCAGAGGGCCCAACTGCACTTGGGGGCTGACTGTGAATGTAGCGCAAGCAGCCTGGAAGGTGGGAAGAGCTTCACAGGTGGCACTTAAGAGGGGAGCAAACTCCAGGTGGCCTTGCAGAAGACGTGGCACAGAGGGCTCTAAAACACACCCAACCCTTTGGTTATGTTTGGCAACCGGGGAGATTCTGACTGCTGGAAACTGGGGCCGGGGTTGTTTGCAGGTATTCCATGCACTGAGGATGTGGGCCTAACTGTGATCTGGGGGCAAGAGCAGGCTGTGGACTTCTGGATGCCTGGTCACCTTCTGAGCTCTGGGGAAAAGGGGATGCTACAGAGTGTGGAACAAGGATCAAAGACAACTGTAACACAATTAGTGTATCTCTGAAAGGAAGAGAAAGAGGCCTGAAGACCCCTGCTTCACCATCATGCCTTTGCTGCACTGAATTTCAAAAGTCCCCCTCCCCCAACTCACTAGCTGGTTCCCAGCTGACACAAAGGCTGCTGCTCAGCCGCATCCCCCGATTTGTACATTTGGCCACCTTGCTGGGACTGCACACCAGTGCTTGAACCATCCATCCACGCTGCCTAAGATCCCCATATCCACAACTCTCTCAGAGCTGTGAGTGCTCACTCCATATCTAGTTCCCCCAAAAGGGTCTGGGACCTCCTCATTCAGGGGGTCCCAAAGTAGATTCCAGCAGGTCTGGGGATGTCTTGCTTTTTTATTTTATGTATTTAGAGGCAGACTATGTAGTTAGGCAGGCCTTGAATTCACTATGTAGTGGTCTTGAACTCTTGGAAATCCCCTACTCCTCAGCCTCCCAGGTGTACACTCCTTTCTGGGTTGGTGGTACTCTTTTATTGATTAAATTTGTCATATTTTTCTATTATCAAACTGTCTTTTGTTATAGGAATGTAAAAGGGCCCCCTTGAGATGATTGGGAAAAAATAGCACATTTTTCTGCCCCTACAATTTCTGGCACCCAACACGGGGCATCATGGGCAGGTAGCAGTACCATCTGCTAAAGACACCTTGTTGAATCCAGAACCTACAATCACAAGATCACAGACCTCTGACAAGAGTCAGCAAGTTAAGGATTTTTAGGGCCAGCAATGGGGCATACCTGCAATTCCATCACTTGGGAGGCTGAGGCAGGAGAATCGATGCAAATCTGAAGCCAGCCTGGTCTATTGAGTGAGTTCAGGGCCATCCTGAACTACATAGTAAGATCCTGTCTCAAAAACCAAAAAGAAAAAAAAAAGTTAAGAAATCTTACATCACCCTTTAAACCTTTGTGGGATCCAGTCAAGCCAAAGTAGTTTTATTTTAGGCCTAGCCGGGAACGGTGAGGAGATTGGGGAAATTTTTCCTTTCCTACAGTAAACACCCAATAATTAGCAGGCACTTTTTTAGTAATTTTAATAAGACAGATAAGAGACAGAGGGGGTCAGGGAGGTTAAAAAAAAGAGAGACATAGAAAAAATATTTTTATGAAAGGATACAAGGTTTCCACATTATTTCCTGGTCAGTGGAATGCATCCTCTCTTAAAAAGGCACGTGACTATATTCATGAAGCATAAAAATGAGTTATAATTTTGATATCAAAAGCCAGTCAACTGATTGAAAAACCAGGGTATATACACTCATCCTTGAAAAAAAAAAAAAAAACTATTTGCAGAAACAAATGACAAAATCATGCTCTTTGGGAAACTGACCTACCTTGGAAAATTGATTTGCAACATTTTTGTTCAGCTCCTATGTTTAAAATAAGTAACCTAGCATCTGATACCAGTGACAACAGGTTTACAAAGAAAAGAAGTTTCCTTGAGCCTTCTGCTGTCCAGTCCTTTCTACCCCTTGGGTCCTCAGACTTAAAAATTGGACAGGAAATACTCAAAAAAATTTCTAGCTTTCATTCCAAGTTTTTTGGTTCTGGGAATTTCTAGTCATGTGCTTGTGCCTAGCGTCTTGGAGAGAGATTTGAGTGCAATAAGCCTACTAGGCATGTTTTTCACTAGGCTTCTTACACAAGATACATTTCCTTAACCTGGCTGTGCAACTCAACCGCTTCGGGCAGCAAGGCTTGGAACTACAATTCCCAGCGTGCACCGTGCTTGGTCGCCTCCGGATAGGCCAGGGCGGGTGACGCTCAGTGTTTTGGCCGGGACGGTCACATGTTTCCTTTGTTGTGAGCTGGGCCTGAGACTGCTGGCTTTCGGGGACGCCAGCGCTCCAGAGTGCTCTGCGCCGTCAGCTGCTTCCAGCTCTCGCCGAGAGGTACCAGGGGTGACAGCTCCGCACCGGACGCAAGGCGAGGACCAGGGGATGAGGGGGCAGCAAGGGTCCTCAGAGGCTGCTGCTGGACCCGCTGGATCTGTGGTGGGGTCCCGGGTGGCACGGTGTGTGTGTGGGAGCGTCCCCGGCCCTAGCTCGGCGACGACTCCTGGGGCAGAACGCCCCGCCTTGGCCCCCAGGCCCCGAACGGCGGCGCAACCTCCGGGGCGTGCGGTCACCAGCCGGGTCAGACATTGTGGCCACGCTGTCGCCGTGGAGGGACGGGACCGGGCTTCGGGCCTTTGGGGTCGCCCAGGGGGTTCAAACGGCACTGCCGTTCCTTTTACGTCAGGCAGCGCCCGAGTGCCGCAACCTCCGCTGCCGGCTGCCCGCCCACCAGCGCCGCGGGCGCCCATCTCCCGGTGGGGAGGCGCCGTCGGGACGGCCGCGGGGTCTCAGGGGCCAAGGGCCTGGGGGCCGTTAGAGCGATTGCGAAAGGAGTTGGGCGCCGTCACCTGACGTTGCCCCCGCCCTTGAGTCTTTGTTTACCCGCCCGCCACGGGAACCCGGCCTGTGGCGGACATCCCTGGGGAGCCATGGCGGTGCGGGGGTGGGGGGTAGGGGGCCTTCTGTGGCCGAGTCCCCGCCCCCTGCCCCTCCCCGCCTCGGCCTTTTAATTTAGTTCCTGTCCCGGGCGCTGGGGTGCAGACCGTTAGCGCGCCGCGCCTGGGCCCCAGCGGGTGCTGGTGGGCGGGGCCGGCTGGCGAGCTCTGAGTTCTCATTGGTTAAGAACATGTCTCTTAGTGGGCCTCCGGGCCGTGCTCCCGCCCCCTTGAAGGTGAGCTGGAGGACGCGCGGGAGCGCGCCCGGCTGCGGGGGCAACTGCTGGTGAGAGCGGCGCGTTCTCGTTTGCAGCTGCTGGAGCCCGAGTCGCTACTGCGGGTGAGGGTGGCGCGCTCGCGACTGCAGCTGCTGGAACCCAAGCGTGTGGGCAGCTCCGGGCTTGACAGGGACTGCGGCCAGGTCCGCCCTCCAAGGACCGGAAAATCAGCACGCTGTAACTGCTGTCGCATCATCTGCCAGCATGGTGCGAAGGAAGTTCTTGCAGATTGGTTCCTGCCTGTTGTGTAGAAAGGGTTTGGACAGCTAAATATAGCCCGTAACGCCATATTTTGGGGTGACCGTAGAGCAATGACTAGTCACAGTGCACTATAATGATTAATTACTTGCTCTTGTTGGCGGCTATAAACACCGTCTTAGCATTTGTAGTTACAGAACATCAAAGTGCACCAGCTGGTTGATAAAAATCACCTGGGAGTTGGTTTTTTTAGGTTTGTAAAGTTAGATTTAAAGTCTGTCGGTTAAGACAAAAGATTTCCCCTTTTTAAAATAGGATGCTTTGAGTATACGCTTCTAAAATTTTTAAAGTTTCCTCCAAACCCCAGTATACATGAGGAATATTCCTTGTTTGGGACACCTGGTTCACACACTTTTGTGTATTAATTTTCCAAGTTAATTCTAAGTTTTGAGTGGTAAAATGCAAATGTGTTTAGAAATTGACTAAATGAAGATGACATTAATAAAACTTGGTTTTGTTTTCATTTTTTGCGGGACCAGGGTTCAAACTCACAACCTTGCACTTGCCAGGCAGGCACTTGTGCCATGGAGCTATCTCTCTAGCCCCCAACATTAATAAAATTTGGAAGGCCAGACATAATATAAAAGTAGCTTCTCTAATCTCCTGACCTAACAGTACACTGGAGTTTAATTAGGTTTTTTTTTTTTTTCCTGTGAATCTGCACCAGTTCACCCAAGACTTAATACGTTTTTATAAGAGGACCAAATTCTCTAGAGGAAGCAGGACTTAACGTGAACAGTTTTCATGGGTTATACAGTCTTAATATTTTAAAAACTCAACTAGAGATGACAACACTAGAATGTACAACTACTGTGATTCGAACTGCCACACATTGAGGACTTTTACTATATCTACTTAAGTGCAAACACAGCTGTCTGACCTTAAAAAAAAAAAAAAAAAAAAACGTGAAAAAGACTTGTTTATTCAAAGTCTGTGACTTAGTCTCTAAACCGGAAGAAGTAATATTCTGAGTTATGGCTTATCAGCTTTATCTTAAACTTTCCTGGCTTCTGTCCAAGTTGTTAAAACCTTAATGCTTTTTCAATATAATTTTTTAAACTTCCTTGTTTTTCTGACATTTCACTAAAACCCAAAGGTCAAGCCTTGCAAAATAAATATTAGCTATATAGCAAATAAGTGACTGCAGGATTTTTTTTAATGTATACTTTCCTATAGCCTAGAAATTTGAGACTTTTAAAGTAAATAGGTATGGACTATATAATGAAAAATATACAGTATCCTCACAAGTACATGTATGACGTAAGTTTACATGATTTGCTATTATGACTGAAACAGGAGAGCATTGGCCACTCAGCATTTTTCTTTTTTTTAGATTTTTTCTTTTTTTTTTTGTGGGACCAGGGTTCGAACTCACGACCTTGCACTTGCCCAGCAGGCACTTGTGCCTCGGAGCTATCTCCCCAGCCCCTTTTTTTTTTTTTAGATTTTAAAAAATTTTTATTAGTGTGTGTTTGTAGTACATGATGTTTACATTCATCTTAGGGGTGTGCATGTACTTAACATACTTAAATTCTTTTTGTTCCCCTTTCTATCTTCCTTTGTCTTTAGAAACCCTTGCTCCATTTTCATTATTTTTATTTTAGTTCATGTTTATGACATGTAGTGATTATATTGGCTGTGGGAGGTCAGTACATGAGATATCTTAAATTTTTATATCCCTCCCCTCACACTTCCACCCTTGATCCCTTGGTCCATTTCCTATTTGCCCCATCTCCCTTTTTTCTTTCTTTTTTTTTATTTATTTTTATTTTTATTTTGCTCTTTATTTGTGCTTTGAATTTCTCATATAAGAGAAACCATATGGTATTTGGGATTGTGTGTCTGATTTATTTCGCTTAACATTATGTTTTCAAGGTGTATCCATTTTCCTACAAAAGTCTCAAAGTTATCCTGCATAGTCAGGTAATATTGCATTATGTATAGGTATCACATTTCCTTTATTGATTCATCTGTTGATAGACATACAGGCTGCTTTCAAGGCTTAGCTATTATGAATTGTGCTGGTGTGAACATTGGAACGCATATATTGTAGTAATATGTCTTTAACTCTTTCAGGAACATACCTAGGAGGGGATTAGCTGGATCAAGTGAAATTTGAGTTTTTAGTTTTTTCAGCAATCTTTCTGCTGATTTCCATCAAGAGGGTTCCTTTTCCACCATGGTCTTGCCGACATTTAAAACTCACTTCTTAGCCAGGCATGGTGGCGCACACCTGTTATCCCAGCACTTGGGAGGCTGAGGCAAGAGGATTGATGCAAGTTTGAAACCAGCCTGGGCTACAAAAGTGTACTCAAGGCCAGCCTGAACTGCGTAGCAAGACCCTGTTTCAAAAAGAAAAAAAAGAAAAAAAAAACAAACTCCTTGCCAAGCATGATGGCACACAACCTGTAAGCTCATGACTCTAGAGTCTGAGGCAGGAGGATCACTGTGAGTTCAAAGCTGCCTGGGCTGCATAGTGAAGACCCTTCGTTAAACAAAAAAAAAAAAAAAACAGAACTTCAAACCAAAACTCTTCTCTCCTATGAAAACCACAGTAAGCCATTATAATGCCATGCCTGTATCCCTAACGACTCCAAAGCTGATATAGAAGGATTATTTGAACCAGGAGTTGGAGTACAGCCTGAGCAACATGGAAAGATGGCATGTCCAAATAAGAAAGAAATCAGAATAACTGCTTCTTAAAATTAACTATCCTTTTAATATCCTTGCCTAAATTCATCTTCTAGTAAGCACAATTCTTCAGCATTTGACAGTTAATTTTTGGGTTTTTTGAGACAGTCTCATTATATACCCCAATTGGCCTCAAAATCTTCCTCCCTCAACTTCACAAGTGCTGGGATTACAGGTGTGCACCAACATGCCCTCAAAGAATAAATATAGAAGTCATTTAGAATATTTGCTGTCAAACTTGTTCAAATGGCAGAGCACCTGGCAGTATCCTTAAACATATAATTCATTCTTCAAAGAACCAAAGACAATTCTGTAAACAAATATGTCACAGATCTATGGGTTTTTTAATTTAAATATAAAATAATTATTATGCACCTGAAAGAAACTAAATGGTAAGCCGGGCATGCTGGCTCACACCTGTAATCCCAGCACTCGGGAGGCTGAGGCAGGAGGATTGGTGCGAGTTCGAGGCCAGCCTGGGCTACAAAAGTGAGCTCAAGGCCAGCCTCAACTGCATAGCGAGACCCTGTCTCAAAAAGACAAAAAAAAAAAAAAAAAGAAAGAAACTAAATGGTATCAAGATAAATAAAATAAATTTTAAAAGAGATAAAGTCAAATGACATTGTCCACACATCAGATTTAGTGAGAAGCATAAGTAGGCAAAACAAGGCAATATGATGTTAATGACTAGTATCTTTTTTTTGAGTTTGAGTTTGAGTTTAAGGGCACCAGCAGTCAAGGGTTATAGCAATGGAGAAAAGCACTGGGAGTCTTTTTTTCCCCTGTGACTTAGGAGTTTATGTTTAGAAAAACTTCTGGTGGGTAAATATGATCTTAATGATTTCATTAAGGAATTGGAAGCCATGTGTGGTGGTACATGCCTATAATCCTAGCGCTTGGGAGGCTGAAGTAGGAGGACTGCTACAAATTCGAGGCCAGTCTCGACTACAAAGTGAAGTTAAGGCCAGCCTAAACTGCAGAGGAAAATCTTGTCTTAAAAAGACAAAGAAAAGAGAGAGAGAGAGAGGAAAATGTGGAGGGCTGAGGATACAGCTCAGTGGTGGCAGTGGTACAGCATATGCTGAACATGCACAGGGCCTTGGATTGGATCCCTAGTGCTATGCACACAGAAGAAATTAAAAACTGTTGAAGACTGAACTTTAAATATTATCTTTGCAAATATTATCTTTGTAAAACTTGACTCAAGAGCCAGTGCTCCAGAACAATATTTTGTGAATTTATTTATTTATTTATTTTTTGCGGGACCAGAGTTCAAACTCACGACCTTGCGCTTGCCAGGCAGGCACTTGTGCCACAGAGCTATCTCCCCAGCTCCTATTTTGTGAATTTAATAGTGCAAAGTTTTAATTTTTAAAAAGTGGTCATCCGGCGCCTGTAGAGATAGCTCAGTGGTCTATTGGCCTGCCTGGCAAGTGCAAGGACCCAGGTACAATCCCCTGGGTATGGTGGCACACACCTGTCATCCCAGCTCTGGGGAAGCTAAGACCTCAGACAGAAAGTCTGGGCTGCATAGTGAGACCCTGTACCAAATAAATAAATGATTGAAAAATTAAAAAATAAGTAAAAAGTGGTCATCAGAGCTGGAGAGTATGGCTCAATTGTAGAGCACTGCTTTGTGTGAGCAAGGCTCTGGGTGTGATCCCTGGCACCAAAAGTAAAAAAGAAAAATGATCATCAAATAAATAAAATAACATTTCTTGACAGTAGGGTAAAAATATCTGAGAGACAGGAGGGGGGGGGTCCCGAGTGGGTGTCCCCCAAAATATCTAAAATTTATAAAACTTCCTTGGTTTTGTATCGTACTTTGTTACATACAGTTTGCTGATTATCAGAAAGGATTTACTATGTTGCAATTAATTCCTGGCTTTTCCCTCTTTTAAGTTACTATGTATCTTTAAAGATAAATCTCTTGGATAACCTTCTTGTTAAAATCTTTATTTCCTCTGGGTTCTTCATCCATAATTAATTTAAGGAAAATAGTGAGATATTATAGATTATGCCATGTGACCATGCACTGCGTAATGCAACTTGGCCTTGCTAGTCAGGCTGTTGTTAGTTTCCTGTGTTTTCTGATACAGCATTTAGTCTTAAAGGCCTTCATTAATCCGTACCATTGTTAATAGTGCTAGTAATCTCTTTTATAGAATTTCTTTGTTCTAAAGGACAAAGAAGCATGTTGCGGTACAGCTGCTCAGCATGTAGATCAGTTGTTACTATGCATCTTCTCCAGACTTTGTACCCTGACCTCTTCTGTCCCTTATTGTTACTATATTAGGTTGATATTACCTAGAAGTCCTACAGAAATACCCAGGAGAATTGCCTCCCCCTTTCTACTACTTAAGGCAATGGTTCTCAACCTTTCTAATGCCGTGACCCTGCAATACAGTTCCTCATGTTGCGGTGACCCCAAACCAAAAAATAATTTTGGTGGCTACTTCAAAACTGTAATTTTGCTAGTGTTATGATTTCCAATGACTTTAGGTGACCCCTGTGTTTTGGTCGTTCAACCCCTGCCGGGGTCGCAACCGCAAGTTGAGAACCACTGACTTAAGGCATAATACTAGATCAAATGAATCCTGAGAGGCTTTATTCTAGTTTTCTCCTGGAATAAAGCTAATAATTTGAATCTGTTTTACTGTCAGTCTTGGAATCTTGTCTGGTTCTGGTCTTACCCTTCCAGAGTCTAAATTTGAATCCAAATCCAGTATTTACAACTGTAATGTTATATACAGACTAGGCTGTCTACAAATATTTTTTTTTATTTTATTTTATTTATTTATGTTTTTCTTGTTTCATAACCTTTATTTGTTTATTCACTCATTTTTATGGCTGACTCAGCCCGTGCCCTGACGGCAGGGCTGGCGCAGCATGTGGTGCCGGGGATTGAACCGCGGTCCCTGAAGCCGCCCAAGCTTTCCCAAGCATGCACTTTAGACCACTGAGCCATCCCGCTGGGCCCCTACAAATATTTTTTGAATTGACCCAAATCCTTCTGTTGGCTCAGATCTTATTATTTGTTGAGAGAGAATACTTCTTAGCCCAGAATAAACAGTTCCCTAATCTAAACAAATTGCATTATTCTTTAGGAACAAGTTAGAATGATGTCTGAAAGTATAGAGATCCACAAGATAATATTCATCTGATAATCATAGCACAGTGTGGGTATGGAGATGTGCTTACATGTATATTAAAAATCAGGTGGTAGGGACTGGGGAGATAGCTCTGTGGCACAAGTGCCTGCATGGCAAGTGCAAGGTGGTGAGTTCGAACCCTAGTCTTGCAAAAAAAGAATCCAGGAAAGAATCATGAGAAAAATCAGGTGGTATTTTCTCTTTTGGTTTGGGGATTAACTTGAATTTGCTACAATTGTTTAGAATTTAAATTCTATTTGTAGATTTCTAGGCCAGAACTCAAAACTGCTTGTATTTAAATACTATTGCTAGTCTGTGCATAGCTCAAAGTTCTGGTATTTTTTTCTTCAGAATTCTTGTCTTTCTCTTCCAAAAAAAGGAAAGAAACGAATTGTGCTGTATTAGTTGGGCTTCTGTAGGCAATAAGTCTATAGTCTATAAGGTTCAACAAAGCAGAAGATATATATTTATGTATTGAAAGAAAAAATATTTCGTGAATTCAGATGATGTATAGGAAAATCTAAAGAAGAATTTAAAACCTAGATTTTTCTGAATTGTCAAGATTTACTTATGTTGTTGGGCTGGGGAGATAGCTCAGGGGCACAAGTGCCTGCCTGGCAAGTGCAAGGTCCTGAGTTCGATGTTCAATCCTTGGTTACACACACACACACACACACACACACACAGATTTACTTACATTGATTCCATGGTTATACAACACATAGTAACTAAATCATTTATGGTAATCCTGATAGATCCTTAGAATTATTTGATGACACCAAATTCAACTAATTTTAGTTGGTAATTCATACCAGTTTTTAGACATTCATCAAATATTATAAGTGGAGTTATCATAGGATATGTATTGTTCTTCACTTCAGTGCCATATTTAGCTTGATGTTGTCATGAATACTATACTTGCTTTCATTTGAAATCTTACTATGGCCTAGCGCTGTGGTGCCTGCCTGTAATCCTAGCACTTGAAAGGCTGAGGCAGGAGGATCACGGCAAATTCAAGGCCAGTCTGGGTTACAAAGTGAATTTAAGGCCAGCCTTAAATTCTCACTTCAGGGTGAGACTGTGTCTCAGAAAGACAGAGAAATCAAATCTTATGGCAGGATAAAATACTCAAGCATTCATGAAAAAACTACTTTATGTATAAAAGAACATAAAATTATCAATTTGCTTTGTTCTTCCTTTTTTTTTTTTTTTTTTTTGTCTTTTTTGAGACAGGGTCTCACTATGCAACTCAAGCTGGCTTTGAGCTCGCTTTTGTAGCCCATGCTGGTCTCGAAATCACACTGATCCTCCTCCTGCCTCAGCCTCCCAAGTGCTGGGACTACAGGCGTGCGCCACTATGCCTGGCTTTCTTTTTCTTTTTTAAAGGAACTGGGGATTGGTTATTCTTCTTGATTTTCTATGCAAAATGAACTTTCAGTCAGAAAGTGAAATTTACTAAGAAATTTTAGAACAGATAAGTAAATAATGCCAACTTACATAAACTGATTAGTGTCCAATTTATATGTCGTTGTTTTCTATTTTAGGTGTGGACATTAAAACAACACAAATACTTTGGCTGGAGCTTTGATCAAGCAAATGCTAAGAAGGTATACTCATATTTGTACACTATGTAAATGTTGTTAGAAAATGTACATTTTCTAAATTTTAACTGTAGATAATTTATACCAGAGTGACAAGGAGTCATTGTGTTCCTAAGATTATAAAGAAGCTGGTCATGGTCACATGCCTATAATCCCAGTACTCTGGGTAGTTGAGCTATGAGGATGACAAATTCAAGACCAGGCTAGCCAATTTAGCTAGTTCTTGATTCAGGAAAAAATAAATAAATAAAATAATTTTTATTGTCATTTTGAGTCAGTGTCTCAAAGGGCAAGTTAGGCTGGCCATGAGCTCACTTTGTAGCCCAGGCTGCTCTGAAATTCACAATGATCCTCCTGCCTCAGACTCCCAAGTGCTAGAATTACAGGCATACACCACCAAGCCCATCCTGGTTCAAAATTTTTAAGATTTTTTAAATGTCTTAAAAATCTTTATAGGAAGACAGTGTCACTGTCATTTCTATTACTGAGCACTTACCCACTCCTGGTCCTTCCTGAGAGTCTCAGTTCCTCTTCTCTGTTTTTCTCCAGTCATCGAGATACCAAAACAGTGATAATTCACTCATTTGTCTGGGATGTAGGCCATCTATTTTGTTTGCTTGATTATATATGAGTTGATTTATGGTGAACTTTGATTTATGTTAAACACTGTACTTTGAAATATGATTAAATTTGTTTACATTTTTAACTAGTACTGGTTAAAATATTGTATTTGTATAAAATGGGAAGGCAAAGGCAACTAAATAGCACTGGGAAACCCAAAAGATAATGGGGGAAATGGCTTAGCAGCTTACATGCATGCCTTGCAAATGCAAGGTCCTGAGTTCAATCTCCAGTACAAACCCAAAAGATACACTTTGAGGCTAGAAAAATAGCTCAGTTGGCATAAGCATTTGCCTGGAAAGTGCAGGGTCGCAAGTTGGATCCCCAGTACAGCATGCTATGGCAGCCCCAAAACCAGGCATGGTGGTGCACACGTGTAATCTCAGCCCTGGGGAGACTGAGGCAGGAGGATGACTACAAGTCCAAACGGCATAGTAAAATAAATGAATGAATGTTATGCTTTGAAATCTGTCTTACATTTCTGAGGTATCTTTGTACAAATTATTTATCTTGTGATAAGTAGAGTTTATATTTGGTGCTATGTAGAATTTATTAGAGAAGTGTTAGAAAATACAGAAAAACCAACAAAATTCAGAAAACTGGGAGGCAGGAGTTAGAAAGCAACTAGAAAGGTTCTATAATGCCTATGAGATGGCCTCTCTTACATAGGAGGCAGTGCACAACAGTGGTATGTTATTGCTGTTGAATATATCATAATACTAGATATTTTCTGTGTGGTCTCACTTAGCATTTTCAGGTTTTCCTCAGGTAAAAGTAATGCAGGGTAAAACCTCTTGTCAGCAAACAAATCAAGAAGCCAGCTGTGAGAATAAGAGGCAGAAAATAATATAAAACTATTCTTTAGCTCTTCCGATACTTAATATGTTATCTCCAAACTTATATAACAAAGACCGTATATGCTAAGATCACTGGATACTTTCCTATATGACCTCCTGCTTTCCATTTTAGCCAAGGAGAAATCTAGTTCTTAAGATATGCCACTTCATTTTGCATTCTGAACATGTTTTTAACTAAACTTTGAGAAAATACAATGTATGGAAACAGGCTTAAGAATGTTTTATTGTCAACACCAGTAATTATATCTCTAGTCAGAGTAACAGTTGTTCGTGTGAAATGCAACAAGAAATTAGATAAGCTGAATTTAAAAATAAGTTCTTAAAAGGAAAAGTAAATTCTCAGTTTGAGAAGCTGATTTTATGACTAATCCAGTCATAATGTGAAAAAGAGTAAAGCAAAGATTCAAACATAAATTATATTTTAGGTCACCACAGTTTGTCTGTTTATCATAATTCAATTGTTCCTTCTTTATCACTTGTGATTTCATATACTTAAGTTTTCTTAACAAAAAAATTGACATCTAGGCAGCTGCAGTGATCTGTCTTGCTATGGAGAATAGATTTCCATATATAGAAACATAACTAAGATAACTTCAAATTGAACCATATTTGATATAGCAAATGCTGCTGCTGCTGCTGTACACATGGAGCATGGAATTTTGAAGTGATTTTATGCACTGTACGTAGGTTCTTAAATTTTAAGCAACGTTTGACTGCATATACATGCCAGCAGACCCACGTGCATGGCAGCCACAACCTACAGAGCAGTTGGCCTGCTGTATGGCAGACATGAAATCTCTAATCAGGGAGCGATACTGATTTTAAGACTAACCACAGGGCAGGTGTAGAGCCAAGTGACCAAATGTGTGTTTAGCATATACGAGACCTTGGATTCAGTCCCCTGTAACAGAATCCAATGCAGACTATGTTTCAAACTCAGATTTTTTTGTGCTTACTTCAGTAACACATACACTAAACTCAAATCTTTTTATTTACTTAGATATTAAGATTAACAAAATGGAGCTTTTCGACAGCTCTGTTCCTAAAATCTCTAATGCTTAGATCAGCAGTTCTTAACCTATAGGTCACAGGGGTCGAATGACCAAAACACAGGGGTCACCTAAAGCCATCAGAAAATACATATTTAAACCCATGCTATGCCATGGTCAAATGTTATTTATTGGAATTAGTAATAAATATTTCTCATCATATAATTAAATATTATTTTTGTGATTAATCACTAAATTATGTTTGCTTTGTAGCAATGAGAATACATAATGCATATCAGGTATTTACATTCCAAATCATAACTGTAGCAAAATTACAGTTTTGAAGTAGCCACCAAAATTATTTTTTGGCTTGGGGTCCCTGCAACATGAGGAACTGTATTGCAGAGTCATGGCATTAGATTGAGAACCGCTGGCTTAGATTATAGTGCAAAAATCTAACAATTTTATGAACTATGTTTATGGTGATTTTTTAACATTGACTCCAAAAACGCAGCCAGTAGTAAGTGTTCTCTAGCCAACCATGGTAGAACATGCCTAAAAACTCAGCACTCTCAGGGACCGAGACAGGACGATCCCAAGATCAAACCCATTCTGGGCCACATAGTGAGACCCTATCCTCCCATAAAAAAGGCATTCTTGTGGATTTGTGTATTTTTTTTAAAAAAACATATTTGGCACAGGGTCTCACTACATAGATTGGACTCATAATGATCCTCCTGTTTTCAGCTTCCCAAGCACTGGGATTACAGGTGCATGCCACT